>JAGFPH010008529.1:27749-45880 GCA_018207615.1 Philaenus spumarius
TACTCCCAATATGCGGAATGGGTGCGAAGCACGCAATGCTTTGTGTATTGAAGATACTCCCAACATGCGGAATGGGTGCGAAGCACGCAATGCTTTGTGTATTGAAAATACTCCCAACATGCGGAATGGGTGCGAATCACGCAATGCATTGTGTATTAAAGATACTCCCAATATGGGGAATGGCGTGCGAGGCACGCAATGCTTTGTGTATTGAAGATACTCCTAACACGGGGGTTGGCGTGCGAAGCACGCAATGTTTTGTGTGTTGAAAATACTCCCAATATTTGGAATGGCGTACGAAGCACGCAATGCATTGTGTATTGAAGATACTCCCAATATGCGAAATGGCGTGCGAACTATTTTGCAGCTATTCAGCACCGTCGTGAGTAGAACTATTTCCCAAATTGTTGGTTGAAACCCTAAAACATAGGCCTAAAAACTTCATTTTGGCATTTGCTCAACTCACGTCAGCGGTTCAGCTGCGTGGTCGATTTATTGTAACTGTAATTGCTTGTACTGGATAAGAAAAGTATTTAAATAAAGTCGAACAAAACATTATTTTCAAATTAAGAATGCAATATAAAACATCCGTAACATAAACAAGACAAGGTTGATAAGAATAAACGTATAAAGGCGGTAGGATAAGCAGAGTCAAGAATCAAAGGTCTTCCCCTTCTGTTCTGCAGATATTATAATAAAAGGTACGACCAAAGGAAATTGTTAATGAAAAAGCAATGGGTATAGTTAAAAATGTAGGAACAAAAGGATGACTCGAATATAGAGAAATTCTGAAGACAAAGTGACAAAGAAAAACAATGTTTAAGATTTAAAAGCCAGAAACAATGGGACGAATGAAAACCCAAAGGAAAATATGGAAAGAAACTGCAATGGGACATGAGCGATAGCTTTTCATTCTTGTAGGGTTGTGTGTGGGTTTATATAATTACAGGACTACACGCGACTCGTTTATTCAAATCAATTTATTGGCTTTGTATAAAAATATTTCGTTCCATAAAGAAGCTCTCCCCAACAGAGTAATCATTTCCTTCCAACGCCTTTCCGATTATCATTAAATCCAACATTTTGCGACGCGACGAACATTATTTACAGTTACGGTGCAGTAAATTTATCAAGCCAAGTAATATTAACACGTTATTGTATTGAACTAACAGTGCCTGCAATATGTTACAAGATTAGATGATATTAGTGTTGAAGTAATTGTGTTTAGCCTGATGGAACGGATGCACTCGGTGTTATATAACGATAAAATAATGGATAAAATGTGCTCTATTCTTTACTAATAGTGTTCTGTAAACTATGATAAAAGAAACTTCAAGTTAGCGTACGGGGAAGGAACTGTACTAACACACTCAATGTGTTCGTCATTATTCTCTAAATATTTATTTTGTAAAATGTACTTCGTCAGTTTTCAACTATTGTACTATTTAAGTTTAATGCCTACATTTGATGAATGTTACACCAGATAGAGGAGGCATTGCATCCCCCCTTCAGTCCGTCCATATCTCGTCTTTATCTATATATATAAAAGCTAAAACCCACTGACTCACTCATCACGATTTCTCAAAAACTACCGAACGGATTGGAATGAAATTTGGTATGTAGCTTCCTCTAGGGCCATCATAGGTGCTCACTAAGAAAGGGTTTGAAAAAATTCTAAATTTTAGGGGGAGTTTGGTGGGATCAAAGTTATTAAAAAATGACTTCTTCAAAACTACCGAACGGATTTGAATGAAATTTGGTATGTAGCTTCCTCTAGGGCCAAAGGTGCTCACTAAGAAAGGGTTTGAAAAAATTTTAAATTTTAGGGGGGGTTTGGGGGGATCAAAGTTGTTAAAAACGATTTCTTCAAAACTACCGAATGGATTGGAATGAAATTTGGTATTTAGCTTCCTCTAGGGAGGTGCTCACTAAGAAAGGGTATGAAAAATTTCGAAATTTTAGGTGGGGTTTGGGGGGATCAAAGTTACTAAAATCATAATTTCAGATCTTTTATTATTATGACAATAGTGCTTTTATTATTTAAGATCTATATATATAAAAGCCAAATACCACTCACTGTCTGAACACTTAAAAAGAATACAATTACGTTAAAAAGACTGAAAATACCAACCACCACGGGCAACGCCGTACGGGTCAGCTAGTAAGTATATGAAGTCTTTATAAGTCCTACTATATTTCCTATATTAAAACGCTTTGAGTCATTGTATTTTTGTTCTACGTAGCCTACATGTACTCAAATTGTATTATTAGCGAATTTCCATAGGAAAAATGAGCTATGCAGTGGCCCTTATGGTAAGACCCAAGATCGGGAGTAGCAAATGAGCATCGATGGCCCCAGAACACGTTTTGGGGTGTCATTAAAAATCATATATGAAATGAAATGAAATGAAATGAAATGAAAAATGCTTTATTTTGCAACAAAAAATATAGTAACACAATATTCTGTACATTTGCATTCCAAAAGCATAGCTGATTAAGCTGTCTGCTTGGTTGGGTAGTAATTTTAAACACAAAAACACACTTTACATCAAAGAAACTTAACACATTACGAATTTGCTAATCCTAAAAATAACAAACAACTTTAGAAAACATGTATTCAAAAAACAAATCTGGACTACTAATATACACATTTATTAAATTACAAAACGGCAAAATATCTTCAAAATGTATTCCATTAACGATAATAATTAGAAATTAAATTCTTGAATTAAAGCCCATCTGTATTGCCATGCTTGTTGAGAAAATTTTGCAAGCCGCACCCAATCGTGCCCATTCAAATACTTTAAAACCTCTTCCTTACTTAGCTCATGCTTTTTAAACCACCTAAATCTGAAATCTTTTAAAATTGGACATTTTCCGATAAAATGGTATGTGTCCTCGAACTGATTTAAATTACAAAGAGAGCAATTATAATTTTGTTCCTTGACCCAAGGCTTATAATTTAAGTGAAGCAAATCTCCCCTACACTTAAAAATCCATCCAATTAATTTTGAACTAAATTCATCTCTAAAATAAGTTTTATCGCCAAGGTCAAAGTCTACCTCTCTGTATAAGGCATGGTATTGACTTACTCCAGCGGCTTGTATACATTTCTGCCTAGCATCGTCCCTTATCGCCTGCCATAAGGTCATCAGTTGTCCCCTCCATAGTCCCGAATCATCTGATAACGGCACAGAATGCCTATCAGCCAAATACTGCCACTCTCGAAACCAAAATAGTTTTTTTCTAATTATTTCTTTTGATAACATCTTAGGTAGACGGTTATCGGTCATGTCCAGCACTTTTATTACGTATTTAAAATGTAACTTAAAGGCAAAAATAAATAATTTTTCAAAATTTGTCTCCAAAAACAACATATAGTTTGGTGTGTTTTGTGGCAGAAACAGAGTCCGTTTGATAAAAAAACGTAACAGCTGTTCTACCGAATCATGTTCCCGATATCCCCACACTTGGGCTCCGTAACACATGATTGACCTGGCTACAGCTTTAAAACATTCCGATTTAGTTAATAGGGAAATACTTGCATGTCCCAACAAATTTACCCAAGCATGATTGATGGCATTTTTAGACGCTGTCAGTTTCTCTTCAAAATGACATTGTAAAGACAACGCGGGGGTAAGAGTCATACCAAGATATTTATACTTGTTGACACATTCAATCCTTTCACCTTTATAAAACCAACGCTCATGATACGATAATTTCCCCCCATTTCGAAAGACCATAATTTTAGATTTGTCCAAATTTATTTTCAAATTCCATGTGTCACAATACTTTTCTAAATTATTTATCATATATTGCAAAACTACAGGAGAAGAGGCCAGCAACACAATGTCATCAGCATATAACAAAACCCTGATTTTCGTGTCACCGAACTGGCAACCTCCTCCTAGAACTTCATGCAGGTCATTCATAAATAAAGAGAATAAGAGGGGACTTAACAGACATCCCTGCCTTAAGCCCTTGCTTGTTTCAAAACAATCAGACACCCCTTCCCCACACCAAACCCCTGCTGCAGTACCATTATACAAATTTTGTAAAATCCTTACAATTTTTGTGGACACTCCCAGAGAATATAATTTATAAAACAATGACTTTCGATCTATCCTATCAAAGGCCGCAGAAAAATCAACAAAAAAACAATAAAGCTTTCCCTTGAAAAAAAAAAAAAAAAAAAAAAAAAAAAAAATATGTGTTCGCACTCTAGCGGCCGCATTTAAAGTCCGATTTGGTTCAAATTTGGTACACATGTTGGTTGTCTACGTCTCTCGGACGAGTTAGTTAGCCAAAAAAATCCAACAATCGGAAGTCCGTTTTTGACAGGAAGTAAGTATTTTTTGAGATTTTTCCTACGAGAATAAATGTTTTTTTAGAGTTATTTTTACAAATATAAATATGTAGGATGTTATTCTGCACTTTTGGTTTTTTTGCGACCTTATAGCTCGCTTGGTTCCCCCAAAATCGATCAAAACGTAAAATACCATAGAAGTACCCGGTTCAAAGCCATGTGGTGGAAGCACGCAATGCATTGTGTATTGAAGGTACTCTCAATACGGGGGTTGGCGTGCGAACCATTTTGCAGCTATTCAGCTTCAAATTCGTGAATAGACCTATTTCCCAAATTGTTAGTTGAAATTCTAAAACATAGGGATATAAAGTTCATTTAGGAAATTTGCTCAACTAACGTCAGCGGTTCAGCTGCGTGGTCGAATTATTATATTTAAAACTAGGAAATACGGTAAACTTATATCTTCAACAGTTATTTGCATGCTGTTACGAAATATACCTGATGTTTGTATCTCTGTCACCTTTGGTGTATCATTAAATATGTATTACACACAAAACATAGAATATAGATTTTCTTTTTGTTGGCGTTAATATTTTATTTAAAACTATACAAATACTAAAATGAAGTATTATAAAAAAACAAACAGGATATGAGCGAATTTTGAGTAATATATCGACATAACCTGTCGTGTCCGTGATTATTGACCTATGGATTGAATGCCGCTCAAGGTACAGCGATATTGGTTCGACCGATAAGAATGTCTCATCAAAGACCATAAAACCCATTAAATTATAAATGAAATTGGCACATAGAATAAAAACTGTAGATTAGAAGGGTAAAGCATTTATGTCCATTTTATAACTACATGTTATATTTTAACAAATTAATGAATATCTGGAACAAACCGGGTGCGTCCGCTAGTTATAGGATTAGCGACAAACAAACGTTATAAACAAATCAACTCAATTGCTTTGAAAGCCGTATTGCCCCTGGTGGTATAATACAATTATTGCGTTCAGTCGCAACAAAAGCTAAACATAGGATATTAATAAAATTCATATTGTAGATAATTAATTAATAAACATAACAAGGATTAGTGTGTTAGTAGGATGTAACTAGCCTGTGTCAGAGCTGATTGAGTTTATAATTGCATTATGTTTAATTAATTGTTTGGACTTGAGACTGAATTCAAATGTAACTAAATTCGATAAAATGATATTAATATTGGCTACTGAAACATATAAAGGCATTTTTAGGAGATTTACGCCTTCATTTTTTGCGAATTTACAAAGGAAAGATAAGGTGGCCTAAGGTGGCGATCATGGTCTCCGGAACACGTTTTGGGGTGACACTAATTTATTTTATATAGTATGTGTTCGCACTCTAACGGTCGCATTTTAAGCCCGATTTTACGCCGCAAGTCGCTCGGACGAGTTCGTTAGCCAAAAATCAAACAAACGAAAGCATGTTTTTTTACAGGAAATAAATTTTTTTTTAGTTTTTTCGTACTAAAGTGAAACTTTTTTTATGTTTTATCTAAAAAATAAATAAGTTGTAAGAGGTCATTCTGCAAATTTTGTTTTTTTACAAGACCGTCTCGTACCGCCAAAATCGACCAAAACGAAAAATACCCGGTTCAAATCCACTTGCGGAATTTTACCGACGGGGCAGCTTCTGGTTTGATGTTGCAGAAGGATATCCGAGGCCGCCGGGGCTGGAGGCTGAGGTGCAAACAAATTCTACTTATATATTTCGTACACGCAGGCGCTTTTGTGAGTAAACCGATTTCCCAACTAGTTGGTTGAAATCCTAAACTATATAAACTTAATTTTGGAAATTCGCTCAACTCACGTCAACGGTTCAGCTGCACGATCGAATTATTATCAGTGTTATGTAGGCCTTAGATTAGCTGTCGTTTTAAATAAATGTTTGCTATAGTAAAATTCACCTCAGAGTGAGGCGGAAGTTCAAGCCTACCGAGGGTCAGCACGGTCGACTGGTTTCCGATCTACTCCGACCTGAATTTTAATTTTTTATAGTAGCGTTATGCAAACTTTTTTTATAACAAGAAAATATAAAAATAAATCACATAACGTTGTGTATCACGATCGTCTGTTCATTTTGATACCAAATTTGAAGTAAATCGGTAAATGTGGACACCTTTAATAGTTCTTAGTTACATTAAAAGCTATGCCATTTAATTACTCAACATTTACCGATTTACTTCAAATTTGGTATCAAAATAAACAGACGATCATGATACACAACGTTATGAGATTTATTTTTACATATTCTTGTTATAAAAAAGTTTGCAAAAGGCTACTATAAAAAACTAAAATTCAGGTAGGAGTGGAGCGGAAACCAGTCGACCGTGCTAATAAGTCTCCCCCTCGGGAGCCTTGAACTTCCGCCTCACTCTGAGTTGAATTTTACTATAAAATGCTTTGTAAATATACAAATAACCAACGTATTAACTGCATGTGAAGTGTAGAGCTAGTCTAGAAGGTAGGATTATACAGACTGTCCCAAAAGTCCCGGACCGGTTTAATAACTCCTAAACGAAACTAGCTACACTAATAGTATTTCAGACATGACTCCTGGCTACAAAAACTATTTTTTGAGTTGTTAGTCACTATAATTGCCCCTGCCCCCAAAAACCAAATTTGGGGGGTTGGCCCAAATTTTTAAATGTAAACCCCTATCGAGTGACCCATCATTTTAAAGGTCTCATTGAGTTAAACACAACAGCGCAAATCTGAGGTCGATATCTTACTCCTGAACAAATTGGCTGACCTTTTAGTGTTAAGTTCGTTATGACATGCCTTAATCCTTATCATTGCTGGAAAACCCCGCATTAACAAAACAATACCTGCAGCATTGGATATTATGGCTCAGTTATGAAATTGTGTCTTAGAATAATGTTGTCTAATTTTTCCAGCGTTAATTTTTACATTTATTACTAATAATAGTTTTTTACTTTGATCAGTGTATGAACATTTACTTTTTAAGTATAATTCATTATGTCACTAAGTGAATCAAAAAGAATAACAATATTGATGATGATTATTTTTTACTTTGTTTTAAAATAATAAAAATGTTTAATACAACCAATGGGGGTCAATTTTAAATTACATGACCATAAGAAACACTAAAAGGTCAGCCATTTTGGACAGGAGCAATATATCGACCTCAGATTTGCGCTGTTGTGTTTAGCTCAATGAGACCTTTAAAATGATCGGTCACTCGATAGGGGTTTACATTTAAAAATTTGGGGCAACCCCCCTAAATTTGGTTTTTGGGGGCAGGGGCAATAGTGTCTAACAACTCAAAAAATAGTTTTTTGTAGCCAGGAGTCATGTCTGAAATATTATTACTGTAGCTAGTTTCGTTTAGGAGTTATTAAACCGGTCCGGGACTTTTGGGACAGTCTGTATGTCAAAGCTGTTTTAACTGCTAAGCGACTGCGTGTAGTTTTATATTCACAAAATAGTAACCACTTTCAGATTTGTATACATAATCAACTACATGCGTTTGCCTGATCATATGCAACAATTAAATAACACCAGGAAAGGCTGTTGAGTGCTACACACGCCAACCCAAACCATTGTGAGAGAAATAGTTTTAGGCAGCCCATTGAACGCATTAAGTTAACATTTATTTTCTAACAGTTTAACACTGGTCCGCTAAGTATAACCTTAAATTCAACAATTAATTCTGTGTATTTTTGAATACAAACAGAAGAATAATATTCAATTAGATGTTGTTTGAAATCAACTGTGATAGGCTAGTGCCATGCTGTTTATTTTATTTTTACGGTAACATTGAATATTGATTGTGACAGTTGGAATGCTATAACGGTAAGGAACAGTAAAAAGTGAAATACTACCAGCAAATACCGTATCCCGTGTACAACTAACAATGGATGGTCACACCGTCATATATTTCGATAAGATCCATTTATCATTTACACACAATCGATATATGGAAACCATACTGTCGTAGCTAGCTCATCATCACACACGAGGTAACATTATACGTTATCTCATTGCTATATTGATTCTCAGATATTTTACAACCAAAATAGTAATTACAATAATTGCCAGATTAAATTTAAATAGACATAATTTATATAATACTAGCTGACACGTACGGCGTTGCCCGTGGTGGTTAGTATTTTCAGTCTTTTAACGTAATTGTAATCTTTTGAAGTGTTCAGTTAGTGAGTGGTATTTGGCTTTTATATATATAGATCTTAAATAATAAAAGCACTATTGTCATAATAATAAAAGATCTGAAATTATGATTTTAGTAACTTTGATCCCCCCAAACCCCTCCTAAAATTTCGAAATGTTTCATACCCTTTCTTAGAGAGCGCCTAAGGCCCTAGAGGAAGCTACATACCAAATTTCATTCCAATCCGTTCGGGCGTAATTTGAGGATGATCAAAAACGCAAGGAAAAATGCAAAAACGCCTATTTCTGGCGTAATTTTGGGAGAATCTCAAACATTTTTTAAAAGACTACTTTTAGGCCTTAAACGAACCTAAGTACTAAATTTCAACATTTTCTGCCAATTAGTTCTCGAAAAAGCTGAGAAAACGCAAAAAATCGCTAGAAAAACGCGAATATTGGGCGTATCTTTGGGATGTTTTCAAAATCCGTTCTTAGTGCGCGTCTAAAGGTCCAACTGAACATGCATGCCAAATTTGAACTCATTTGGTTCAGTAGATTTTCAGTTCTGCTGATGAATGAATCAGTGCCATTTCGCTTTTATATAGATAGATTAAAGATTAATTAATAGTTCAAATGATTATAATTTATCCAACTGTGGCAGTTACCTAGATTTATTTATTTATGTATTTCGAGCATAGCCTATGTGAAGCAGGGTGAAAGGCGTTAGCCCAGTCTGCTACCGTCACAACTTCCAACACAAATTTGAACCTACTTTATATAGGCTACTGTAATATGATATTTCTTTATTTGATATGTTATTCTTGTTTGTTTTATTAACTTAGTAATATCATGTTTATACTCTAAATTATTTCTAACATTAGGGTCAATTAGTATAGTATGTGCATTATTATACAGGGAGATTTTTTTAAGTGGGCCACCATTGGCCATCTCAGAAAGTATTAATTTTACAGCAAACTTTAAATAAGAACCCTTTCTTTGTAATATGACGGTCAACTTTGAAATTTCTTATCGAAACTCCTTTATGACGGATGTGGGTTTTTCAAGTAATTTTAAGATTTTTTTATTCTTGGTGTTTATTTTTTATAAACTAACCGTTAAACCGCTAGGAGCGCTGAAAGTTTCAGAAACTGTTATTTCAGCAATTGTTAAAGAGGCATGTTTTACCATTTGCAAACAATAAAATTGAACTCAAAGTGCAGTATTTTTTACAATGAAATGTTAAAAAGCTGTTGCAATTTCACAAATACTTTATTTTATACAAAAAAAAAAAACGTAGTTAAATTATTTTTGAAATTTCAAAGTTAACCGTCATATTGGAAAATGGCGGCCATTTACAAGTATTTTAAATACATATTTTTAAATTTCTCAAAAAACAAGGAAAGGTCCCCTATTGTATAATAATTGTTTGTATTTATTATATAATATAACTGTTATATTATAGGCCTCCTCATGCAACACCTTTCTGCAATATTACCCTCCCTCTCTCTCCTATTTACTTTGGTATTCCACTATCTCTTGTTCTAGATACGATTGGTTGTTTTGAAACTAAGACCAATCCCACTCTTGTGGTTTAAATATATAGCCTAGTTCCTAGGTTAAACTAGTTCAAAGTTGTTAGTTGCAGCTCATGTAACGGCTTTGTCGTTGAAACGCGTTTGATTATTAAACATATGTGTATGAGAACTATTGTATTGTTAGCGAATTTCCACAGGAAAAAAATTAATAAATGATATTACTCTGCAAATTTTTTTACACGACCTTCTAGCCTGTCTGGTTAATCCCAAAACGTAAAATCTCTTAAAAGTATCCGGTTAAAGCCAACTCGCGAAGCCCACTCGATAATACGAGGCTGCAAGGTCGAGGTACAAACTAGCAAAGCGTAGCAGCACTAATATACTTCGTACACGCAGGAGCTATATATTCTGGTTCAGCTGCGACATCTACTTATTACTTATAAAACAAAAATAAACTTACTTTATTGATGCAGAAGAAGGAACTCACCTGTAACAGAAAATACATTGTATTACTAACAGGGTTCAATGTTCAAAACATCCGCATTTTCTGTGTTCCATGCACCTCAACCTTCTAAGTAACTTTAAAATCATAACCTCAAAGATGGTCAATACTATAGTCTGTATACACTAACTTGGCGTCTGTACCCTTAGCTACCTGCTACAGACCCTTCCCGTCCCCTCTCACTCCCTTTTTCACGCCTCTGTTTCAATAATTAGTCACCTACTGGGTTAAACACGGCACTATATACTTTTTTTTGTGACTCACAATTTCAAATTTTTGTAAGGATATTTATAAAGTTCAGAAAAAAATAAGAAAAATGATACCAAACATGACGTTATTACGTTTGTAAAATCCATTTATGTTACCACATGTTTATTCATTACTTCAGTCTTATTTAACTTTGTTAGGAAATTAAATATAAGCAACAGAATTGTTTAGCATGCATTATTTATTTCATAAAATTTTCTAACTTGAAACTTTTTAGTGACACTTATAGTTGTTTTCAATCAGCGGGAAGAGGTTTCCACTAGCCGCCGTCATGCATCTTTACTCTACAAATACAAAGTTGTACTGTAATACACTCCACGAACAATTAAAATTCAATTGACTTATTATTGATTTTTTTTATGAAATATTATGGAATGAGTATATCGCATAATAAAGTAAATGTAATTTTGTTTTAAGAGTCCTTAGGTAAAAATATGTGAAATAAACTATAAACTGTAATTGTAAAAATACAAATGTTTACTTATAACATGACAAGTTAAAATTAAATTGTGAAACAAAACAAAATTGTAAAAGTGAAAATTTTACGAAGAATAATACTGGCTTTACCAATATATTATTATACTAACGACTTAGACTTTGCTCTACTAGATATCTGACTCATAGGGGTTATTGTTTTGTTCCGAGAAATGAGTGATTCACAAATTTTGTTTCACAATTTAATTTTAACTTGTCATGTTATAAGTAAACATTTTTATTTTTACAATTAGTTTATTTCACATAATATTTTTACCTAAGGAGTCTTAAAACAAAATTACATTGGTTTACTTTATAATCCGATATACTCATTCCATATTATTTCATAAAAAAAAAATCAATAATAAGTCAATTGAATTTTAATTGTTCGTGGAGAGTTTTACAGTACAACTTTGTATTTGTAGAGTAAAGGTGCATGACGGCGGCTAGTGGAAACCTCTTCCCGCTGATTGAAAACAACTGTAAGTGTCACTAAAAAGTTTCAAGTTAGAAAATTTTATGAAATAAATAATGCATTCATAGTTCTGTTGTTTATATTTAATTTCCTAACAAAGTTGAATAAGACTGAAGTAATGAATAAACATGTATAGTAACATAAATGGATTTTACAAACGTAATAACGTCATGTTTGGTATCATTTTTCTTATTTTTTTCCGAACTTTATAAATATCCTTACAAAAATTTGAAATTCTGAGTCACAAAAAAAAGTATAATAGTGCAGTGGTTAACATAGTAGGTGACTAATTATTGAAACAGATGTGTGAGAAAGGGAGTGAGAGGGGACGGGAAGGGTCTGTAGCAGGTAGCTAAGGGTACAGACGCCAAGTTAGTGTATACAGACTATAATAAATATTAAACGCATATTATGCACAAAGTTCAAGGTAAAACAGATAAAGGTTAAAAAGAACCAACATGCCTTATTCTTAAACAAAAATCAAACCTAAAATTTATAACTACAAACTATCTCAAATAACCATAAAACTCAAAAACATTTCTTAATTTTAAAATTGTTGTTCTTTATCGGTTATCCATGCGGGAAAACAACTGTTGGTTAATGTGCAAACATTTAGCTTTCTAATAAAATACAAAATACATGAAATTCTATGAAAATAGTGTGAAATTTTCAAGAAGCAGCCATTTTGAAACGCATGATTTGATATAATTGCTTATTAGCGAATTTCCATAGGAAAAATGAGCTATTGCAGTGGCCCTTATGGTGAGACCCAAGGTCGGGAGTAGCAAATGAGCACCGATCATGGTCCCCAGAACACGTTTTGGGGTGTTATATATATATATATATATATGTGTGTTCGCACTCTAGCGGCCGCATTTTAAGTCCGATTTGGTCCAAATTTGATACACGTGTTGGTTGTCTATGTCGCTCGGACGAGTTCGTTAGCAAAAAAAATCCAACAACCGGAAGCACATATTTTGATCGAAAGTAACTATTTTTTTAGATTTTTCTTACGAGAGTGTATTTTTGTTAGAGCTGTTTCTAAAAATATAAATGTAGGTTGTTATTCTGCACATTTTGTTTTTTACGCGACCTTATAGCTCGCTTGGTTCTCCCAAAATCGACAAAAATGTAAAATACCATAAAAGTACCCGGTTCGAAGCCAAGTGGTGCAAACTCGCGAGGCCACTAGGCGCAAACAAATT
The DNA here is from genome assembly GCA_018207615.1 of Philaenus spumarius. Classification (NCBI taxonomy): domain Eukaryota; kingdom Metazoa; phylum Arthropoda; class Insecta; order Hemiptera; family Aphrophoridae; genus Philaenus; species Philaenus spumarius. Next base: position 40,686 of record JAGFPH010008529.1, read on the forward strand.
CTACTAATATATTGCGTACACACAGACAGCTGATCAACGCCTTCGTGAGTAGACCTATTTCCCAAATTGTTGGTTGAAACCCTAAAACATAGGCATATAAACTTAATTTTGGAAATTTGATCAACTCACGTCAGCGGTCCAGCTGCGTGGTCGAATTATTTTTCTAGAGATAGATCATTGTTAGGTTAAACTGTATGCCAAATTTGAACTCAATCAGTCAAACATTTTTCCAGATATGAACTATTTTGTAAAAAAAATTGACAGACATCTGGGAAACGAAGCTTTTCCGGGTCTATATTTATATGAACTTTTTTCTTATTTTTATTTATAGAATGAGCTACCGAGACATTGCCGTTTAGTTCTAGATCATCCTGCATATTTTATCCCAGTGGAAAACGCTTGGGCATTGTAAACATTTTTAGAAAATTCTTTTATATATAAAACCCATCTATTTATAAGAAAATTTTAAATTCTCATCGCAAGTAAATATGTTTTGTATTAACTGTCACGGCTGTGTGTTTCTGTAAAACTTTGCATTCTTTCTTCACAATTTACTTTAAAGCGAACACACATAATGAGTTTCTACCACGCCGAGCCCATAACACAAAGAGATGTAGGATTATGCAATAACAATGGAAGCATCGCTGCCAACTATACGTACAGATATTTCCCTCGGTTGCCATGACAATGTGAAAAATGTCCAAATCAAATTGTCTACTTTAACCCAATTTTCAGGACCGCTTTGTAGTCTCCTACTGGCGACGGATAATCGAGTTCTAGCCGTAATTTATACAGGAGTGTAACATAGTGTTGTTCTTTTATTGTCTACTCGCTGTCGTACACGGTTTCATTCAAGCAAGAGTACTCTATAAACCTATTTATCACGCTAAGACTAACCAAAGGTTATAAGAAATGTAATGATCAGCTGTTTTATATGCTAATCTGTACCGGTTGCAATGGTAATAAGTATGCAATGTAGTGAAATGGGATCGGATCATCGGATACTAGCGGTAATTTAAACAGGAATATGAAAATGAAAATTATTAATATGGATGTAATAGTTTTTTTTTTACTTTGCAAAATCCTATACCTATGCTTCCTTCCTACACAAACATATTTTGTCAAAATATACTCAAATAACAAACTTATGGCAAAAGAAAATTAAACATAGGCCTAAATAAATAGAAATTTACTACAAAATAGCAAATCTTTATATATAATACGTGAAGCCGTTTCTTGTAAACACAACTCCTCCCTTATTTCTGGACCAATTTTAATGTTTGAGGTTACAAAAAATTCGTCTCATTTCGTAGTTTTGCAATAAGGTTTTAGATGTCAAAAATTCTTAACCTTAATGGCGTGAGCTAATCTCAAAGGTCGGGTTTTCCCCATAAGATTAACATGGAAAATATTTAAAAACCATTTCTATACAAAACAGCTGTTTATAATAAGAAACAAACTAATCCAGCTGATTTTCGTGGATGAAAATAACGATGATTACAGTATTCAGAAGGTTATAAAAACATTTTAATACAAAACGGCTGTTTATAATAAGAAACTAACTAATACAGCTGCTTTGTGGAAGTAAATATTGAGTTTTATAAGGGAGGAAATGAATTATTTATTAAAATTATAAAATTTACGAACTAATTTGTTTTGAACATTTAACATTATTTACCATCTTAGTTTTGAGGTTATTATTTATAACTTTTTTGTTAGGTTTTTGATTAAGTGTAGACCTGAGCCTTACTGGTTCTTTTAAACTTTATTATTACTGCTGTTATAAAATATAAGAAATAATTTGATTTGAACATTTAACATTATTTACCATCTTAGTTTTGAGGTTATTATTAATCCTACACTTTTATTATAAATAAAACATAACATGTTTTAAGAAGGTCGCACCGTGGGTTGGCGTGCGGAGCACGCAGGGGTCTCCCCTAGTAAAATATACTCTCTGTTGTCAAGCGTTAAGAAAATTGTTCATTTAGTTTCAGCCAATTTTGTTATTAAATATGCTGATGCTTTTCTCTTAAATATGTAATTTCTGAATTTATTGTATAGGAATACATTAGTTTCATTTTGTCAAGAACTTCTGAATCTCTATATATAGTCTATTTTGTATTTATTAGCGAATTTCCATAGGGAAAATTAGCTATTGCAGTGACCCTCATGGTGAAACCTAAGGTTGGGAGTAGTAAATGACCAACGGTCATCAAGGTCGTATCCAGGAAAACTTTGTATAGATGTATAGATTGTGTACATAACCCCACTCAAGACCCTGATCTGGTGCTTTCGTGAACGGTTAAAGCCCCGGTTTCTAAGACCACGTCGAGCGTCCGGCGCGATTGTTGAACGTGATGACCACGTCAACGCTAGAACCGAGTGAATGCAAGAGCATTGGCGTGGTTTCTTAGACCACGTCCGGCTGCCGACGTCGCGTCAGCTTTTCGAAGGTCCGGCGTGATATCTCAGCGTGGTACGCTCTGGATAGGTCTCAGTCTATTCCGGCGTGGTTTCACGGCGTGGTTTCACTGCGCAATACACTGCTTTTAATTTCTTTAAGCAACTTGTTTTGTAATTGCTGTGAAATATTTAGCTGTATTAACTTATTATTTTATTGTGTATTACTAAGCATTATGGAGTCTAAGGTTTTCACGAGTGAATCGGATGATAAGTTGATAGATCTGGTTCAAAATAATCCAGTTCTCTACGATTTTTCCTAAAAAAAAAAAATAAATAAAAAGATGCCATGGGAAAAAACAATATTTGGAAACAAATTTCCGAGGAACTTGGGAGAGAAAGTCTGTTTTTAACTGTATTGTTTAAACTGTGAACTAACAAAAATAAAATATTAAGCCTTACCTAAAAACCAAAGATGAAACATCGTGATGCACAGCAATGGTACGCAATGGTACATACTACATGGTGCAGCCAAAGGGAAACATAATTTTTCATTTTTTCTTGTGTAGAACAAATTCAAAGTTTTTACTTTATTATTAAATGAGATACTTCAAAAATAAATTACATACATTTTTAAAGGAAGTTTACAGATTTTAAATTAAAACATTTTTTTACATCTTCGTTAAAAAAAGTTTATAGCTTTGGGATGCCATATTTGTTAAATATATTATAAACATTTCCTTAACTGTGTAAAAGGTCAACGGGAAGTCTGAAAATCTTCGGTATCCCTTCACAAAACAAACTATTCTAATGGTACCATTTTTAAAGTTTTCCTTGTAGCTATTTCTCAATTGTTGTAAAAGAAAAAAACGTTCAATTACTACTCGATGTTGGTATCTTTGAAAACCACATTAGTTTAATGATAAATGTAATAGACTCAAACAAAAAATATACAGTGATGCAAAATTAATTTAATGATAAGAACTTACGCTTGCAATACAAAGGGTTCAATTTAACAAAAATAATTATTGTTAAAGGTTTGATAAAAATGTTTGTCTGATCACTTTCGAAAAAGAAAAATTGTTTGATCACGTACTTGACGATTTAGTCACTTTTCTGAATGGCATTCTGCTGCCAATTCACAGAAATCTTTCACTGCAAAAGAAGTCTTTAAACTTTTCTCGTACTTAGTAAGCCAAACGTGTTCCTTTTCTTCCTGTTGTTAACTCTCTTATAGGTATCAAATTTTCTGTAGGTAGAGGAAGTTTATCTTCGTCTTGGTTGGAGCAACGAATTTTTGCCACTCTAAATAAATTGTGGAAAACATCCGCAGCTAGAATCAGGTTGTCAACAGTTTCAGGAGTGATAGCAATTTGTGTAAAAAATACTGTAAAGTACTGGGATAGGAACCCAAATACATTTTCACTGTACCGCCATGCTCGACAATGTCTGTAGATGAATACAAACCATACACCTTAACCTAAAAATTACATATTTTTCAGAGGCAAGTTCCAAGCTATTAATAGAACTAAGTTTTACTATGAGTGTAGGCCTATGTGCGTTTAAACACTTTTTTTAATGGAATTGAGCTGCCAATCCACTGAACAGTTTTCATTGCAAAAGAAGTCTTTAAACTTGTCTCTTACACTATACGCTAACTGAGTTGCTTTCCTGCCAGTTGTAGCAACATCCATAATTCTGACACTCGCAACTATATCTGAGGTCTAGTTGCTTTCACAGAGCAAGAAATAGATTCGCGCCGTCAAATACGAGCTTTTAACAAACCAGTATCGCGTTGAATCACGGCGTGATGTAAGTAACGCCGGCTTCACCGACTTGCCGCTCTTGAACATCACGGCGTAGTTATCACGGCGTGGTTATCGCAGCGTGGTCTTACAAACCGAGGCTTTACCGACAACGCGCGTCGTACACATGTGTAATTTTAAATGTGAACTCGTTTGTGTTGTTTAAGTGTTTTATTGTGTGTGTTTTTACGTAGTATTAATTTTGTTGTCTAAATAATCTATAACAGAATCTCCCACAGTGTGTCTCTACATTACATCACTACACGACCTTGTTGGCATCTAAACGTATATTGCGGCAATAAAGTTCTAGTTATTATGTGTTTGAGTTATAGGGTTGAGGGGGGCGCCTTCAAAGTTCTTGGCAACAAAGGAAAACACAAGGCTAGACAAAGTTTGTCCCAGATATACACACCAATGCTCTAACTGGAACAGGAGGTTTCTGGCTATCTTATATGCATAAAAATACAAGAGTTTGTAACGTAGGCAGTACTACTGTTCCGACTATAATGCTGGGCCGTCGATGACCCTGTGAGCCAATTTTCTCACTGAAAATTAAAAAATCGTACAAACTTTGTTTAAACTATCAGGGTTACCAACCATAGGTGCCCTTACCAATCGGACAGAATTGGGCCGCGGCCCTCCTCCAGCTCCCAGGGAAAGGAAAATATGTATAGTATTAATTATAGTCAGGTAATATAACTGTGTATTGAAAATACTCAGAATACGGGGGTTGGCGTGCGAAGCACGCAATACAATGTGTATTGAGAATACTCCCAACACGGGGGTTGGCGTGCGAAGCACGCAATGCAATGTGTATTGAAAATACTCCCAACACGAAGGTTGGAGTGAGAAGCACGCAATGCAATGTGTATTATGAATACTCCAAACACGGGAGTTGGCGTGCGAAGCACGCAATGCAATGTGTATTGAGAATAATCCCAACACGGGGGTTGGCGTGCGAAGCACGCAATGCAATGTGTATTGAGA
>JAGFPH010008530.1:0-22953 GCA_018207615.1 Philaenus spumarius
GAAAACTTTAAAAAATGGTATCATTAGAATAATTTGTTTTGTGAAGGAGTACCGAAGATTTTCAGACTTCCCGTTGACCTTTTACATAGTTAAGGAAATGTTTATAATATCTTTAACAAATATGGCTTCTCAAAGCTATAAACTTTTTTTTAACGAAGATGTAAAAAAAATGTTTTAACTTAAAATCTGTAAAATTCCTTTAAAAATTTATGTAATTTATTTTTGAAGTATCTCATTTAATTATAAAGTAAAAACTTTTAATTTGTTCTACACAAGAAAAAATGAAAAATAATGTTTCCCTTTGGCTGCACCATGTAGTATGTACCATTGCGTACTAATGCTGTGCTTCACGATGTTTCATCTTTGGTTTTTAGGTAAGGCTTAATATTTTATTTTTGTTAGTTCACAGTTTAAACAATACAGTTAAAAACAGACTTTCTCTCCCAAGTTCCTCGGAAATTTGTTTCCAAATATTGTTTTTTCCCATGGCATCTTTTTAGTTTTTTTTTAGGAAAAATCGTAGAGAACTGGATTATTTTGAACCAGATCTATCAACTTATCATCCAATTCACTCGTGAAAACCTTAGACTCCATAATGCTTAGTAATAAACAATAAAATAATAAGTTAATACAGCTAAATATTTCACAGCAATTACAAAAACAAGTTGCTTACAGAAATTAAAAGCAGTATATTGCGCAGTGAAACCACGCCGTGAAACCACGCCGGAATAGACTGAGACCTTATCCAAAGCGAACCACGCCGAGATATCACGCCGGACCTTCGAACAGCTGACGCGACGTCGGCAGCCGGACGTGGTCTAAGAAACCACGCCAATGCTCTTGCATCCACTCTGTTCTAGCGTTGACGTAGTCATCACGTTCAACAATCGCGCCGGACGCCCGGCGTGGTCTTACAAACCGGGGCTTTACTGACGCGACGAGTGGCGCGGCCGTGCTTATATTAATAATTTACTCTCTGTCTTCAACCTGCCTTTCTAATCAGAGCACAGTTCGTAATTTTTTTTTATGACAAAATAAGCTAAATTCAAGTCCTTATTTACAAACTTTGTCTCTTACAAAACTTCTCTACCCGAAAAATAAATCTCACAAACCAACTTTTTCATGTCACGATGTAAAAACCACATATAAGTTTTAACTTAACTTGTAAGGTAAATTAGTAATAAAATTATTTTATAACTTTAAATTGCACCATTACTGTCCAACACTAATGTTTTGTCTGCATTCGAAACTTCGAAATTTTAACTTCATTGTAAGTTGGTCAAAGAACAGTGTATTTGAAAAGCGCGCATTAAAATTTTGTCCGTGTAAATGCTGCTTTTTACGCTTCTATCCCCCACCAAGATGGCGGAGTTGGCTTGGCTTCAGCTGCTGTATTACTTGTTAGTGCCCATGGCCTATCTCGGTTTTATACTACTTAATCATTGATAAGAGACTACTTGAATAATTGTTATTTCAATAATTTTTAAGATATTTCTGATTTTCTAAACTGACATAGAATTTATGACAATCATTTTTTAGATAAAGTATGTATTCTGTTTTTGTCTAAAAGTTTTATTACACAGAGTGTTCATTGTTCATAAAAACCCCTTACAGAGTTTACGATACACGCAAAGAGTAAAAAAAATTAAGGTAAAACTATTAATTTCAATATGCCGGTCTGTGTGTGATTTTCTATTTAACAATTATTTACATAACATAAATATTTTTAACGTTTTATTTCATTTCACTTACCTCAAACAAATTGCTAGTCTTTCTTTGGGTTGCACTGGACTTCGAAACTTTTCCCTGAATAGTTTTCTAGAAGACAATAGTAAAGAGATTAACACAATAAGTGCTAGGTGCGGTGTATGTGAACCCACTGGGCTTACCACCAACACCTCTCGTGCGAAAAGGAGGCCTTTCTAACATCCTAATTACTAACTATCAGCGAGGTTACTGCCCCTACGACACCAATTCCATGTGGAAGGCACTGGTTAGTGCCCAGTGATCTTACCACATTGTGTGGAAGACACTGGTTAATACCCAGTGGGGCTCCTTCCCCGTAGTACTCGTGTCGGCATGGATACCTCTGCCACGATGGACGAGTTACCGTCAGGTACGCTTATGCGTAGCCCTACCTCACACCCTGCCACAAGGATGCGCCCTTTACCCATAGAGCATGGGATTGGGTGGCCTTCTAGCAGTTTTAAGGGCAGAACTCGTGAGGCTTATTTCTGCCGGGGTATGCTCCTACGACCACCCAGAGCAGGCTTCACTGTCACTGGCTGGTGCAGTAGCCTTCAACCAGGAAGATTACCCCCCTCCCCTGAAGTATGTCTTCAATCAAGGAGCTAAACCCCCAGAAGAAGCCTTTACTGCAAGAAGGGAAGAAAGGTACCCTCCACTCGTAGTACTCGTGTCAGCAAGGTTACCCAAGCCACGTTGGACGAGTCACCGTCGGGATCACTTTCGTCTCACCCTACCCCATTTACTCTACTAACGGTTGCGCCCGTTGCCCACATACATGGATAGCTCCCCAATGGTTTTGAAGGTAACCACCATGGGGTGAGATGACTGCTGCCTCATTGTCCGCGACTGCTTATTCGTTAGGCTTCGCCTACTTATCTCGCAGTTGACCATTGCTGGTCGTGCCACTATCCGCAAACTGTAGTTCTAGAAGACATTCATTAGGGGCATATAGGTGTTCTTATTTCTTTGGTACAAAAGTATCAAGATCTATATAATATGAGGCTATATAACCTCTGAAGTTCAGGTTCCAAAATGTTCAGAAGGGATTCAAATTTTTCATGTATCATCCTAAACCTAAAGTATTAAAAAAACTTTGTGTCATCATCAACTAGATCTGGGATAAGGGTGTGGTACTCGTCAAATGTAAGTATTTTCTTATTTTTCCTCTTCCTCCAAAAGTAGTGCACATACTATAGCTAGCTCTGCATCAACTTCCATCGCACTTTGTTACAATACAAGAAACAGCGGCAACACGACCGCACTCGGCGAAACTGAAACGGCTTCCTCTTCTTGCGTCACATAATAACGCCTTGTAAAATATGTCCGATCCACCCTCATCGGTCGTACCGGTCGTTCGTGCCGGTTGGTGCAGTGTGTCACCTTCTTAAAACTTTTGCTTTTGTCGGTGCAGTGTACGCTTGTTTACTGGCATAAAGTAAAGAAAACAAATAAACAAAAGTTTGATCAACACTGACACATAACAACTAAATGCTGAATCCACAGTAGAGGCTGATAAACATGGGTGGACAGGAATGAACGAAGCTGCATGGTTTCTACAATACTGTATTTTGTTGAAATCAAAGCATTAGCATTGTAGTGGATAGTGAATTCTAAAAACGACAGCATTTTAATTGGTGACTCGATATTTAAAACTTTTGGTTAAATTTTAAACATACTAATTTATATCAATCTCGATATTTATATCAAATTCAAAAATATTTACCATACATTTAATTTTCGATTCTCTGCTGACAAATACGCATTTATTCAGCCTTTATACGGTCTCCACGGCCAGAAAATAATGATTAATTCATAGTCGTGGGACTAGAATGATTGACTTCATGGCTAGACTAAACAATAACAGTTATTGTAATTTGTTGAGGCGGCATATATAGACAAGATTAGTCATATTCCTCACGATAAGCAAGTTTTTTATCTTAGTACAGTCAGACTAGAAAAATAGTTATTGGAATCAGAATACTTAATTAATTGTTATATTCCGTTGTTGGTCTCTATGCTTCTTTTTTTACAAAAACAATAATTCATATTACATAATCATCACCTATGTAATTTATTTAACGAAATCTGTTCTATGAATCTGAGTTATTAACTTAGGAACCAAAATAGCAGCAAAATGATTTTCATTAAAATGTTTATAACATTGTTATATTATTCTACATTGTATGAGGTCAAAACATTCTAGCAGTATATATTTTTATAATAGTTCAAACAAATTTTAATATTTTGTAAACACATTTGTTGCATGTTCGTCTCAAATATTGTTGGTGCGGTGAATAATTAATTATCGAATTGTTGATGTGTGTAATTTTTTGCAGTAATCTTACACACAATGATATAAATAACAGTCGCAAAAAGAGTTTGGCTTTATTTGAATCCATACAACAGTTAAGGTGGGAGATGCGACTTTTTAATGTCTTGTGTAGCTACACTATTGTTATGTAGGCTAAGTTATATATAGATATTAAAAATAAAATTAGGCCTATTATAACTTTTAAATTGAATTGTAAACAATAAGTAATTGAAAAACTATTTATCCTTTAATTTGTTTTATTTATGATGATTTAAAAAGTTATTGTTAATTTTTAAAAAGCTAGGAAAAATGTGTACAACGTAATAATACAGCGGTATGGAAATGTACTTCCATTTTCTAGATTTGAAAATGACCTAAGCTCTAAACTACCGGTACTATTGCACAATAAAACAAAAATGATAGTAGTATGAAAATACATTAAAAGAGTAACTAGGCCGATTTTCAAAGCTATTTAGGCCTAATGTTTGTGGTATTCAAAGAAATTTTATTTCGATGTTCATACATACTGGTCACCCGTCACTTACTTAGGCCTACTTGAAATTATGTTTCTAAACTGAATGTACTGCCTAGTTATGAAATTCCCTGACACAGCCTTCCACGCCTTGGAAAGTGTTGTAAATTGCGTGATAAGCCTGAACTCGAGACTTGCATTAGGCTATAAGGAAAACTTTTAAAGTTGCGACATTTGCAGGCTGTGGTTTATTGTTTTCCTTGTGTTGACGTGGCTACTGTATCACGTGTCAAAATAGTAATACATGCGCCAAACAAGATGAAAACTTAAAGCAGCATCATTGGCAAAATTAGGCATATAATTAAAATTTTCATAAAAATCTTAGATTTTTTTATTTTATCTTCAATTATTGCAGAAACTATAAATAGAGCTAATTTAAAGAAACCGAATGAATAAAAAATAGTGTTCAAACAAAACTACTGAATTTGCATTCATGTTGCAATACCGTCAAAGGAAAAAATTAGTCGAGTAAAACACCCAACACCCAGAAAAAGATTAAGGCCAACAAATTGTCGACTTGCAATAATTAAACTTGAAGTTTTATAAAACAATCCACTACATTTTTTAATACACTTTCAGTTATTGTTGACATTGAATGTTATAATAATATAAGAGTTATATTTGTTGTTTTCGTTTTGTACTAGCCCACACAAAATCATTAGAATCAACGAACAATTAAAATTTGCCTGAACAATATTTTTAATTTTAATCAAATTAATTTTTTACCGTAAAAATGATACCATATTTATACAAGGTGTCTCACGGAGAAACTTTCAGGACGTGTTCTACTAGTAAAAATAAAGAAAAATGTTCATATAAACATATGATCGGAAGTGCTTCGTTTTCCAGATATCCGCCATTTTGTTTTTTTACAAAATAATTCATACATAGAGAACGGTTTGACTGATTAAGTTCAAACTTGGCATGAAGTTTAATCTAACAATGATCTATCTCAAGAAAAATAAGCGATTAAATCCAATGATTCGTTTCAAAATGGCGGCTGTTTGAAATGTTCAAACCTAAATTACTCAAAAACCGTACATTTTAACAAGAAATTTTAAGACACCTTTTTTGCAGCCTTATCGTATTGTGTAACTGTCTAAACAATCGGATGAAGGATAACAGCTAAGTTAAAGATAATGACAGCAAATGTACATACAATATTGCTGTGTGTACTGTTTATTTAACAAACGATTCGAATAAAAAGTAATTTGCTGCTGAAAATACAAAACTGCAGTTGATGCAATTACTATTGTTGCTAGTTTTGTTTTAGGCTAATTTTGTTGTAGACAATCACCAAGAAATTACGTTTTTAGTTTTTTGTCGATAACTCGGTTATCCCTTTGACCTATAGAAATGACAAAAAAACATTTTGTCTGTCGTTAAACAATACAAATATTTTGTCTCTTGTATATTTTTTGTAAAGTTAACGATTTTTAAGATAGTTTACATTTAAAATTTGTAACGGCCGCCATTTTGAAAATTATAAAAATAAATTCTTTGTGTTTGGTACACTTATCTTAACATGCAAAATTCTTATTCCAAATTTGAACTCGATATCTCATCTATTTCTGGCATTACAGTAAGTTTTTGTAAAAAAAAAATGGCGGATTGCGATTAAACTAAACCGAATTCGAAAAAATGTTACTGAATATTTTTTATTTATTTCAATGATACAATCCGATCCTGTATAGCCCGCTAAGGTTTTTAGGGACAACCTGTATGTTAAAAAGTAGTTTAAATAATAAGGAGATGTACGATTCAAATTTCCCTATTTTATTGTATAATATTTAGTTTACGAAAACATTGTCTTTGCTGTTTATTGGGCGTTTTAAACTGATACCGGTGTGGAAGGAGGGCTATACATGGGCGCCCTTACATATGGGTAGAGGGGGGGGGGGGGGACGAGTGTTATAGCAATGAATACTTAAACGTTTAAGTATTCATTGGTTATAGGTATTTGTGTATTCATTGACTGCGTTAAGGTACAGACTCAATGCTGATGGGTTAATATTTCATCTGAACAGCCAAATTGGCTTCCCAAAATTTAAAAGTTTTCTTGGGGAAGTCAAAAATATCCCTGGACTCCTTTTGCCGAAGGAGGGGAGGGTATTCCTTAAGCCCCGTCCCCCGGTCTCCCCCCCCCCCGTAGAAAATATCATATGGCCGCCCATGGGCCTGTATATTGTACGTATATATTGCACACAATCGTTTATAAGATTGTACTGTAGGCCTATACAATAATTTTTAATTTTCTTATTACGTATGTAGTCAATAACTGTCAATAAAATCAACTTTGGTTTATAATAATTATAATTATTAACAAGTAACTAATTTTAAAGACTCGTAATACCGGTATACAAAAAGCACACCTACCAAGGGAAATGAGATATAATAATCATTATTAGGTTTCGATTGCAATAAATGGACCTATATTCAATTTTCCTCTTGGTCCGTACAATATAGGTATTATCAACAATGAAATGCACAAATTGATATATTTGCCTCGTCAGAACTTATTGATTTAAGTTATTTTTAGATTATTTAAATTTATTCTTCCTCATTCTGAATAAATAATACAACATAACATAAAATGTCACTAAGAAGGGTTTTGTTAAGTTTCAATATTTAATACCAAACAATAACTACATTTTTATATTTTACGTGCCACCATTGACTGAAGTTCAGTTACCAGTTACCACAATACTAGTCTACTTGGCTTATACGTACAATGTAACATTTACAGTACAAATTGGATAGCGAACTTAATGCTATACATTTTAATGTAAGTTTGCCTAAAAACTTTCCCTAGAACTAGATTTAAATAACATCGGGATGGGAGAAAATGATTAGTGTTAAGAAAAGGGAGCTGAATAAGTTTGCCTTTTTATAAAGAGGTTTACTAGTACTTATGTAGCACATTAAAATGGTAGCCGTGTATTGTCTTGCAAAATATATAATTTTAACAGTCTGATAATTATGTTTAAAACAAATAAATAGTAGACGGAATATTGTATACTAATTTATGGGTAGTTTCCATAAAACTTGTCTTTAGTTCAGTAGTTGCTTCTAATTTTCTATTACAAGCGAAAGAACACTATAGTATCATACAAAGGTATAATATTTCTTGGTTGTGAAGGGGCTTAGGGCTTTTAGGCAATTAGGAAGGTGGTGAGTGTGCGTGCGTGGGTCGGGTCCGAGCTCCTGCCGCACTACCATAACAATCACACTATAATGTCCAGGCTACATACAGTATAGACCACAAGAATTTCAGTCATTAGCAATATATTACCTTCAAGCCATCCATTGTTAATTGTGGCATTTCAGATACACCTTATTTTTACCAAGCTGGGTTTCACGCTTCTCACCTTCAAATTAACTTTTCTAGCCGCACCTTTATTATTAAGGTTTATGGTCACTTTTAGTCCTGGAAAACAGTTCCTATAGTTTAGTACTATTTGTTTTAACAGGTGTTGTTATTATTGCATTAATTAGCATTGAACTCGAGCTTTCCTTATGTGATACCTAAGGTATACAAATAGAGGACACTTTCATAAAGAAAAAACTGTTTTATCAACGATTAAGAGGCATTTTTCAGATACAGCGACAATAATACAAGTATGAATTAAGAAATCGAAAGGGTTTCGGATTAATGTTCATAAATTGATTAAAATGATTCGTGTCAACAATACTAACTGTCGCTAGGGTTCCACAGTGTTGAGTATTCTAATCCAACACTTAGTTAAATAGCCTAGTAATTATTCAAAACTATAGGCCTACGTTCGTGTCATTTCTTACAACCATATTAACATCATATTAATTTATTTATGACTACAGTATCACATAAGATTATTGGAAACTAATATTGCTTCAGCTATTGATAATTAACTTGTTTATTTTTATCAGATGAGATAGCACACGTACTAACATGAATGAGACATGAACTCGCTGCGAATCGGGACCATAAATACAATCTAGTGAGTTAAAAACTCATAGGAATAGTCTATCTCTCTATTATATAAAAAGTCATGCCATTCACGCAAAAACTCTGGACCTACTGTGCATGCGTCAGGATCCAGGCAGAGCCCTCTAGTAGTGAAACGAAATAATAACCTCCTGGAAGCGTTACAGGCAGCCCCGACGGGGCGACTAGAGGGGGTGGGTATGTAACGATTCATGTGTTTCCACCCAGATTTTTCCGAAAATCACGTAAAACCTGAAGATGTATTTTGAAGATATTTTGTCATAAAACATACATAATTTTCCCCATTTTAAATCTTAAAATTAAATAATAACTTCCTGAGGAATGAGGACCCTTAGTTTTCGTAATACCTATTAATTCTAAAAGCCTGAATAAAAATAGATAGAATTTAAAAAAATGACGTATCCAAACAACATCCAATATATATAATCAGTAGGCCTAATTTTATACTTACTTCTGCATGTAATATTCAGACAACAATCGCAAAACATTTCTAAGTGACCAGTGTAAGTGAACAAGTCCACCAATAAAACGATTCAATTTAATAACAATTACTTTAAAATAATGTTTGTTCTTTGTACTTAGTACACATTACAATTATTTCTTAACACATTTTTAGGATTGATAATTGCATTTTTATTGCAACATTAACGGCATTCCTATAATTAATTGTATGTACTTAAAAACAAAATTGTGATTAAAACCATGTACATTATTTTATAAATTTAATCTGTTAAATAAGACAAATTCTTTCCTCAGTGAAAGTAGTGTCATATACAGTCATCATCAATACAATCATATCATTATAAAATAATATTACATTTTACTTTTCAATTGGAAATATCGAACATCATAAGAAATAAACATATTGCGAGGTAAAGGGAGGCACTTGAAGGTACACTTGTATGTAGGCCTACTACCAGCACCGATTTTCTCCCCACAACCCTCCATAGGCCTATTTGTTAAAAGTATACTTACTGTAATTAATTATTACTTATTACTTAGTCGATTTTACACTGCATTATAGATTACTTAGGCTGTATAATGTATATGTGAAAAAGCAAGTATCAAAATGTATATCTAATTATTCTTTTTAACTTCGGAAGTAACTAAACAAGTTAGATCCGAGCAACATAAAACTTTGTTTACCTGTCAAAAGTTCAACCCGTCAATATTGTGTATTTTAGGTTTACATCGCAAGTAGATCAATACTAGCATCGTTTCACTCAAAACTAACTTTAACCGTGATAATTCTGCTACTGTGACGTGTAAATTGTAGCAAAGTTTACAAGAGTGTTTCCTCCCTTTCGCCTCACGCGATCCTTCGTTTTGATTGACTACAGAGCGTAACATGAGCAAATAAACAAGAAATACACAAGTAGGCAGCATTAGATAGATCAAGTGATTTGTATTTCCATTGAAAGTATTCTCATCTTACGATAAAAGGTATTATTTAGAGATCGTTAACAAACTTGACTTAGCCTACTCATCAGTTTTGACGGAATTGCACTGGTTGTGTGATTAGAGACTAACTTACATTCGCGGTCCAGTTTTAAGTTAATTTCTCAGGAAAGAATACACTTAAAAATGTATGATGAATAAGTTGCGCGTGCAACAACTACAGTTAAATGTTACATATTTTATACGCAATGTCACAGGATGCTATGAATAGTGGGTTGTCAATATTATAATGTAATTATAAAAAATAAATAGTAATAGGTACTTATCGTATTGCGGAAAATATTGTTTTTCTTTCTATCAACGTATATCTTTGTTTACTTATAACTCGAGAGCTAATGCATTGATTTCAACAAAATGTTTACTGGACGGCTCTCCGGCTATCACTGCAGGTACTTGAGGTAGGTACTCATCGTCGGCCTCGTTTGTTGCAACATCAAAACTTTCTAATAGAGCTAATGAAAAGTGTGACTCAATGGATTATCTTAAATAACACAACAAAGAATATTTTAAAACGAACTTCATGTGTGGATATAAAAACGCGCATCAAACAGGTTAGTATATTTTCCGCAACTAATATTTTCCTACATTTTTGTATACTTTCTGTGCGTAGCTTATACATCTCAAAACATTATCAAATTTAACCCACAGGGTAGAATATGCTTTTTTTAAGGGTTTAAAACAAAACTACAGGATAAGAAACTAATTTCTACAGTATCAAATAATCGCACACGTATCATATTTATTACGCATGACAAATTAGTTTTATTAAAATAGGTACTTCTTACACCAAGGCTAATACAAACTACTAAGTTAAGGTTTTCATTGTATGCTTGTTTGTTTAATCAATATATTTAACCAATTTAATAGAGATAATGCACAACCTGTTCAATCATAATGTTTTAAAACTGCTTATATTATCGATCAAACGTTTCGCGGTTGAATTGCGCAAAACATTCACTGCAGTGCGGTGATTGGTGCCTGTACAATGCGCGGTGTGACGACTTGTTTCGTTTCCCCTCTACTTTCATCACAAGCTGATTGAACAGATCTCACGATTTCACGATCCCAGATCCCACTTCATTCAATTCATTCAGCGATTAAACATTATGAGAGAATGTGTTATTGGATTTTGTTTATTTGATTTTTGATTGTCTTAATGTTTCGATGTCTACCAATATAGACGATTTTGTTCACGAGAATAATATGGACGCATGTTTTACAGCATTTGATCAAGACGGGTAAGTGTACAGACAACTATTTTTTATTTAAAAGTATTCAAGACCAGGTTTATGTGCTGTAGGTTATACAAGTATATAGGTGCTATAGGTAGATTAATAAATAACTTTTTATATATCTTAGTTTGTTAAAATATTTCATAATTTAAAAATAATATCTGAGAGTAATTAATTATGTTGTAGGCCTATACTCTATATTGATTATAATTATTTTTTTAAATTGTAAATACAGTACCTATGTAACTTATTTGCGGTTTATGATTATTTAAGTAATAAAAATAAATAACTGATACCTTTTACCTATAGTGTAAACATTTTGATAACTATAATATTTAAAAAGTAGTATGTACCGGTACTTTAAAATTATCAATATTAAAATTTATGCACTATTATTACATTCAATCCTTTTGTGAAATTTTCTCATAATCATGATTATAATCTGCGCTAGCTGTAAGCCTTAAGTTATTATAACCTCACTTCTCACTTCATTGTGCACATTTGAATAGTCTGACGGTGTGACTGTTAAAACCAGCGACCAAGGAATACTTGGTCGCTGGATAAAACGGAGGCGTAAGAATGATGTGCAAGGTGCAATTACAGATGCAATCATGTATTATAGTAGGATAAAAGGACATTTTAGTGATGATGTTTATCTCATCTTACATAAATTATATTTGTTCCGTGGATTTTTCGCCGAATTTAAAACAAATGGTTTATAACTATTGTTTGTTTTCGTAATTGTAATTCTTGTGTAGGCCTAACATTTACCCCTACGATAAGAATTAATGATTATTTTATTTAGCTGCTAACTAATAATGATATAAAAACATAGGTACCTAAAAAAAATATAACAAGAAAGCTTTGACATTATTTACAGAAATCCTTTTAAAAAAAAGTTAATTTTATTTAGTAATGCTTAAAATCAGGACCCATCTTCAATTATGAATATTTTTAAAATTAAATTATTTATAGAAAATGCTTTTAATTAAATTAAACTTTATTTAAACAAATGTTTTATAGGTTAGGTGCATTCTAACCTTAACTATTGGTAGGTTATCTACAATAAAATTAATTATCTCTACTTCTCTTCTGGAGAAGTTACATGGAACAGCTGTTTATCAATAAAGGCTCATACACATATTAATTATATTGACAATTTAACTGTGAAATGTCATACCCAAAGAGGAAATATCGAAGATAGCTGACCTGTGCAATTTAGCCTACTAGTTTTTTCTTCAGTATATTTAGACTTGAACAACAAACAAAGCAGTTGTGGTTAGTGCAATGGCCCAGGTCAACCTGAAAGTATGGGCCTATATATCGGTATGAATTAATAATATTAATTTTAACACTAGAGTGGTCACATGAAGTTTTCTTTACACAAAAGTCGCACAGAGTACCAGTGTAGTCCAATTTATATATATATATATATATGTATATATATTAAGCTGTAGGAGACTAGTATTTATGTATATTTTCGTTATAGGTTCTAAATGTAATAAAAAAGTCGTTTTCAGGAATAAAGTTTTAGTACATACGGTAGTACACATAAAAGTAGTAAATTTTACAAATTAGATAATAACTCGGATAAAATTCTATTAAAAGCTCATACAGTCTATAAAACAGTTTATAAATTCAAAATTTATAAAACTAAAACAGTTACTAAAACAAACAGTCATACTAGCCGTCTCATGGACTACAGTAGTAAAAATCTGCTAAAAATGCACTGTTTCTCTCTTGGTGTTGCTACTCGACTGAGAGTGTCATGGGATTGGGAGAGAAAGGTATGTGGCCGCTCAAAGTTGTGCATGTTTATAAATTTGAGATGAAAAAAACTACTATGGGAGACAGCTTGACCAGTCCAGTGTTAACAAAGCTATTAGGTATTTCATTAATTGATTTTCTTGGTAATATAGGAAGATTAACCAATAGCTCATGTGTTTTAAAACAGATGTATTTATCTTTAGATTATATTCTCTCTCACCCTAGATAATTTTAGTAACAGTTTTCTTCATTAGTGACAGTTCAACATTCATATGCTCCCAGTGGTAATGTGTGTGTGTTGGTACCACTGCTCTCTATACTAAGAAATAGTCATCGGTTGCTCTATGATCTCGATTGGGAGAGACATTTGCTTGTTCAAATTTGTTTATCTTCCATGGAAATAAATAGCTTTCTATTAAGATATAAACAAATAAAATGTATAACTATTTTTATCAATAAAAAAAACAACATAAACTGCATGGTATGTCTACTAAAAACGATAATACTGTAACTCTATAATTTATTAACAAAAATAACAACATAATAATTGTATAGGCTTATGTAAGAAAGGTAAAATGTTCCCAGGCAAAGTTTTTAATACTCAGTCCATCCTTTTAAATGGACAGTCATAACTTGACAGTGTAAAACATCAAAATTCTATATACTCTAACTTACCGTAGAAAATTGTGAAGAGATCTAACAGCCATATTAGTATAGTTCATTTCACCTCAGCGTGAGGCAAATATAAATGACCGTAATAAAACCCTTACCCTCAGGCCTATTGTGCGACATCGGGGATGGGCACTTGTCGTCTGCCTTTGTATTAGAGTTATTGCTGTTTGTCCCAGTGCCATTATGCAAACTTTTTTAATTGAAAGAAAAACTTAAAACAAAATATATCATTCGCTGTGTTTTGATCGCGTGATTATTTTTATACCAAATATGAAGTAAATCGGTTGATTTTGGGGAAGGAAAAGTAAATAATTAAATCCTATGTGTTTTCAAATATTTTTTATCATCATGAATACGGAAATAAATTTACATTGAATAATGATGTTGAGTTTTATAAAAACCTCTTTCTTACTACTGTACACAATAATCATCACCTTATAGTGGCCTGACATGCTTAACATTGTCGTTAATCAAACAATAACCAAGGCTTTATGTTTTGAATTGAAAACTCATAAAAAATACTTTACTCTTTATTTGGGCATTGGGCATTGAAAATTGACAACAAAATCAACCCAAGTATTATTAAATAAGCGTAAGTCCTTATAAGGGAATATATTAAATTTATATGGCACACCTACGTCATTGAAATAAATAAACTAATATTACTCTATTGACCACATTAGACTAATAACTTAATGAACCAATAAAATAGCTATTTTTCACAAAACTAGATAGTTCAAAGAAATTTCAAGATTTCCGTTAAATATACTGTATTAGTCAAATTATATTAAATTTATAAATTAAATTAAAGATAAATAATAGATTATCATTAATGGTGTACTTGTATTGCCTGTCCCTAAATAGCCTATTAAAATTTTGTTTAGTGTGCAAGTAGCTAGAAGGAATAGCCTATGTTTAATTTTTGTCCGTGCTATGTACTGCAATAAGATGTGTAATTTTATATTTTCGTGTAGCCCATGCTCTGTTTGTCTATAATATTAAGATGTATTTAATTTTAATTGTATTTTATGCTCGATGTATATAGAACAGTTATTTAATAGTTTTACTTAATGTCTATATTTTAATACTGCATTTAATTAACAAAAAAACTGTCAGGCCACTATAATGTGATGATTATTGTGTACAGTAGTAAGTAAGAGGTTTTTATAAAACTCAACATCATTATTCAATGTAAATTTATTTCCGTATTCATGATGATAAAAAATATTTGAAAACACATAGGATTTAACTATTTACTTTGCCTTCCCCAAAATCAACCGATTTCCTTCATATTTGGTATAAAAATAATCACGCGATCAAAACACAGCGAATGATATATTTTGTTTTAAGTTTTTCTTTCAATTAAAAAAGTTTGCATAATGACACTGGGACAAACAGCAATAACTCTAATACAAAGGCAGTCGACAAGTGCCCATCCCCGATGTCGCACAATAGGCCTAAGGGTAAGGGTTTTATTACAGTCATTTGGTTTTGCCTCACGCTGAGGTGAAATGAACTATAGTCCTGCTCAGTTATCCTAAAATTACCAACTATCCTAACCTGATTAATTTAGAGAAGTGAGGAAATATAAATGTGTTAAATAAAATAAAGGAATGTACCGGTACCATAAATAAAAAATCTTTATGTTTCAAGCAAAAGTAGGTCTAGTATATTACACATTTTACTCTAGGTCTTTAACTTTTTTTTTATTATGTCTTCTAATAACACTTTCATAGTTCTAAATTTTTATTCTATAAAAAGATCAAGGAATTGAACATTCTAGGATAGCTTAAGTTTTATGGTAGTTCTAAGTTATGTTGAAATTAAACTTAGCGTCAACAATTTAATTTCACAAGATGCCATTGTACCTGGTAATAAAAAAATCTATAAGTGCACATTAAAATAGACCTACAGTACTTTTTAAAGAAATGATCTCTCAGATTTCCTAGCCAGTTTTTAAGATGTTTCCTTTTATGTCTAACTGTCTAAGAAAATAAGTAATAACACAGCTGTGGCTTTAAGGTTTATTATCCAACAAACAAAAAATTAAGTGGCATTATGTCAAATAAATTCTATTAATAACTAGTTGAACTAATAACTTTTTACCCAACTGCATAATGCAAATGAGAGTAATGTTTTTATCAACCTTTGATTGTCCAAGTGTTACCAGTAGGCCTACTCTGTAGAACCTAAATGGTAGAACCAATTTAGATAAATACATGATGTATTGTTATAGGTCTTCTGAGTGTCTTGGTATAAATGATACTTTGTGAAGAATAAAAGAAGGTGGACACAAAGCTAACCATTTTGGCCACAAAAAAGTTTGTTTTGAAAAGATTATTCCCATCAAGGAAAAATATAAGCTAATGTAAAACTAAACTAAGAACTAAATTTGCACAATATTATGTTATTGGTCTATGTTATGACCATATTAAAGCATACAATATTACTGTATATGGTAAACTGATGGACATTATTAACTTCAACTGATTGACCAATAAGAATCCAGCGCCAAGACATGCAGTACTTGAAAATAATTTTGTTAAATTTGAAAAATAAGTTTTTTTTAAACACCAACAGATACTACTACTATTAATAATATAATATTTTAATGCAAATTGTATTAGGCTACAATCGAACCATAGTTTTATTGAACTGTAATTATAACTTCATATCATAAACGCACTAAATGTATCACAAAATAGATTAATGTAACCATTTACATTAATTAAATACCGTTTGTTTTTCTATTACATTTATTCTAGCATTACAGTTTTTATTTAAGCATGAATTTCATAACAACAGCTAAACTAAGATGACTGAATTTCTATAAAAAGTTAAAAATGGTAAATGATTTAATTAGTCTTGTATAAATATTAGTTGTATTATTACTAATCTTTTATTTACTAATAAGATTTGTATTTTACTTTTATAATTTTAGTGATGGCTATTTGAACTTGACTGAATTTGAGCGTATTTGCAGAGCAATTTTTCGAAACGACCGAGGAAAGATATATGGCCTGGATGCAGGTCAATTACAAGAAGTGTTTGATATATTTGATAATAATAAGGTAATTAAGTTTAATTTGAATTTTTTTTTAAATTTATAATTTCAATTAAAGTTATAAAATATATTTATGTGAAATTCTGTTTTTAACTAATTGTGTATTATACAAACTTATTTAGTAGTCAATGAAATATAAAGTTTTGATTTCATTGGCTCCAACATATAAAAATATTCGAGGAGTAATAAAAATATTTACACACACACTTATGATGGAGAAATACTGTATTTCAAATTAAGTGTGCAATACATTCTTTGCCTGTTTTCTTTAAAATCATTATAATACTTTGTTTTGACGTTTACTGTGTAACAAATAAAATTAAAAACATAAAAAACAAAGTTTTGTAATTATTTTTAAATCTTTAATGCCTTATACATTTTTCAAATTTTAAATATTTTTTGACTTTTAGGATGGCTTGTTGGATAGAGAAGAATTCATATTTTGTTGGAACAATTGGATCAAAATTGTGAGTTGTATGAACAAATTGTTAACTGTTAATATAGACCTGATATATAGTAATAACATGTTTGCTTTAATATTCTGCAAGTATTAATCTGTTTTTTTATTGTTTTACTCTTTAAAACTAATGTAATTTTGTGAATTTTCGTAATAATTTGAAGATAAATCAATTATATTTGGGGTTTCCTTTAGTTGTGTACATATCTTTCTTTTAAACAATATAATGACTGTTATATGTCATTACTAATGACTGTTATATCTCATTACTCATTGTTATAATTTTGGGTGAAGTGAATAAAACCTAGGTCTTGCTACCTAGAATATGCTAAGCCTAGTTAGTAGTTTCTATATACGGTGTGAATAAAGAAACGGAGAAAAAACTAGGAGAAATCCGGAAATCTTAGAAAGTGCTATGCGCTAGTAAATACTAGGGCCTAGTAAGTGGTTAGCAAGTGCTAAATAAAATGTAAACAGTGCTGAGTATTGTCAATGTATAATTTCCTTACTAATGATTGCATAATAACATTGTATCAACATTTGTAGAATAAACTACCCTAAATACCCTTAAAAAAATTAAATTTAAACAGTGCTGAGTGTACGCGCAGCTTTCTTAGTGTAGTTTTTGTTTTGTTTTTTTTTAGAGTAATTTATTCTACATTTTATTAAACCAGTACAAATCATAGCATTGCATACAATTAAAGTAAGAGTACAACAACTGTTACATGATGGTCCTCATAAGAAAAATTAATTAATTTGACTACAGGTTCTGTTTTTATTTTCACAAATTGTTTTTAACTATCACCTAAGAACATGTCACATAAAACAATATTGAAACTTTATAGCTATGGTAGTTGTTTACTGAATATCTAAGAATTGCATCATCTGTTCATGTTTTTCTCTACCCATTCTCGCTGTAGCAGGATTCTCATGGCGAATGACTTGTTCCTCGTCATCAAGCTCATTTGGAATTATGTTCAAATCCTCGTAGTCAAATTCATCGTTCAGGTGTTTAGCAATGTTGTGCAAAAATGTGCAGCACTGCACAACTTACTACCACTTTAGGAGTGTTAGATAAAGCAACTCTAACACAGTTTCCTAGGATGGGAAATCTTCTTTTTAATTGGCCAAAGCATCTTTCTATGATAACTCTCTCTCTGCAATGTATAAGATTGTACTGCCTTTCTCAATGAGTTCTTGGTGGTTTGAAAGGAGTTACTAACCATGGAGATATGCCATAACCAGAGTCACCGAGAAGGCATGCTGATCTATCAAACTGTGATATGATCTCTCTTACACCACTGTTTCTCCAAACTCTACTGACGTGCACGCTACCTGGCCACTCAGCATTTATACTCGTAAATTATTCCAAAGTGTTGCAGGTTGCTTGGACATTGATGATTGGATAACCTTTACGACAGATATATTCATCGCCGTGCTGTCCTGGTTTGACAATCTCTATCTGGGTACAGTCAAGGGCACCTACAACTGTCAGTAAAGTAAATCTTCTTTGCCACATAATTTTTGCTTCGTTAATCTCTACTGCTGTAGATGGAAACCGAATCCATCTATGAGAATTTTCGACTATTTGATCCATTACGTACCTTATAGTCTTATTAGCAGTAGTTCGATGAATACCCAAGTCTTGAGACCGGATACTGAAATCCCGGATCGGCAACAAATCGCAGAAATATTTCCATCTCCTGTCTCCTAGAAATAGCACCACCACGTGAGTCTTTTTCATTGAGAAACTCAGCCGCTAAGAAACCTACACTACGACTTTCGAGTCGTAGAAGTTGTTTACACTCTCGTTTTTCAATTACACGACGAACACGATATATTTTACGCTCACGAATAGGCATAAACTCAGCCATGTCTCTGACAACGCACTGGTTGTTACTGCAAGTACTTACTAGGCAAAGCCTAGCACGCCCCTAACCATACTTGGAATTCGTCTAGAACATTCTAGAGAAAGGAGTAGTGAAATTTTTTTATTCACATCAATTTTCAAGCACTTTCTAGGCAATCCGGAAACGCTAGCGCTTTCTACCCCCTAGTAAATACTAGATATGATTATTCACTCGTAACCAAGCACTTACTTAGGAAATTTGGAATTTAAGTGCTTCACCTAATGACTGTTAAGTTTTTGTTACTAAATAGCCTAGATAAAAAATGTAACTGTTTATTCAAAACAGAATACATTAATCAGACTTCATTCTCTACTACACTAATTTTATATTTCCTTCTTTATAATATCACAATTAAAAAAAGTTCTACATATTATAATAGATAAAATGACTAATTAGTACAAACTCTATTGCATATTTGTGTTTTTATCGATAACTTCACAACCAAAAAGTAAGGGATTTTGTAGTTTAGTCTTTAGGGTCACTTTTACACACAATTTTAGTTGTACAAAATTGATATGAATCAATTTGATTTGAGGCAACTTGATTCTGGTGTTATTGAAATTATCACTGTATTTTCTCGATTGCTTTCATTATTTTATTTTATTGGCTTAAGTCATATAATGTCTACTTTTCCACAGATAGTTAAACCTGTGAGTGTTTTCTTGATAGTAGATGTACAAAACGACTTTATTTCTGGAACACTCAACATCAGTCACTGTTCAGCTCAACAAAATGGTCTTGAGGTAATTATAATCTGAACTGTAGTCAAATATCTTGTAGTACCTACCCTAAACTAGTTTAACCAGTTTTGCATGGAAACAATTTGTAACTTACATTTATGGACTTTTTTAAACTGTTTGTAAAATCTTCCTACATTCATTCAATGATTTTCTCTTTATATAATATTTTTTAAATGTGTGCACTTTTTCAATCACTAGCAACTTAGTAAGTATCTTCTAAAACCCACAAATATACATGCAAATTACGTTAGATACATAAAGTGAATTTTGCTAAGGGTTGACTGATAAATTTAAACTAAAAATCAATCGTCATACTAGCTTAAATAAAATGTTAGCCCTAAATTAGGCTACTAGTGTCAATTTCGAGGTTTTCACAAGCATTTACTAAAATTGGATTACATTTTAAACGTATCAACATAATATAGTAAATTTTGAGGTGTTTTGTTCCTCAAAAATTGTCAGAAATACTGCTGTGAGTACCCTATGAAAACTATTTTCTAAGCATCATATATTATATTTGGTTATTTTTGTGAATGTAGAAAAATGCAAATAAATAAAGATGGTTTGCTTGAGTGATACAGATTCTATTGATAAAATAAAATTGACACAACATATAATACTTGTTTAATTATATGGATATCAGAAGTTGGTCTCCAAAGTGTTAAACATTAATTTTTACTGGTGCCACAAAAAAATATTTGTCATTACAATTCAAAAGAAATAATAATTGCAAAATGCCATAGATTTTTTATAAAATTTTATATTAGTATCTTACATCTATCATCTCTTTTTATAAATCATTAACCAAGTGTTTGGTATATAACCCAAGAGCGTTTTTTTATAGTTTTCTTTCTTTGGTTTGCTGTACTTAAATAAGTGCTTATATCTTTTTTAATTTGGGGAAGAGTAATGATTCTCCCATTTAAAACTTTTGAATAAAGAAATGATGTAACCTGCTTAAAAAGACATATTCACTGATTCTTAAGATAAACCCAAACTAACTGATAGACTTACAAATGTCTGCCAAAGACTAATTTATACTATATCAAAATTAGATAAAATTTAATTGTTTCTGTACAAAACAGGTTTATTTCTATTAATTACATGCCTTACTACCTTGGGTATTGTTGTCTACTGTACTGGTAGACAATAATATTTTGATTCTATAATAACCAAGTTCAAGTCCTATATAATTAACTAGCTGACCCAGCAATGCTTCACTATTGCATAATTATTTTGGTGAAATAACTGCAACAAATGATGGTAATTTAATGTGTCATAAGGATATGAATCGTAGGTTCTAAACCATGTCATTTATACCACTTCATAGCTGTACACCATTTACATGTCGTCATATTACCTAGTTCAACTGTTTTGTCTTTGTGATAATCGGTGTTGCCGTTGTAGTTTGAAACCCTGACATTGATTTTTCAGACCATGGAAGCACATTCATGTGACATCTTTTTAGAACTGTATTTTAGAACGGCAGCCATTTTGACATGGGGATTTTGTTGACTGTACTTTTTGGAAGCCTCACGATGCACGGCAGGTTTTTTTTATTGTATCTTTTGACAGCATCGCGATTTACGACGGGATTTTTTGCATTGTATCTTTTAACAGACTCCCTATGTGCATTAGCAAGATTAGTATTAGAAAAACGTTTTCGCAGTTTTTTCCTACGTTTGTGGGTGGTTTGAACAATGATCTGACTCAACAGTATCAGATGACAAACGCGGTTCTGTTGATGGAGACTGAGAGATTTAGAGATCATTGTCTGAAAGCTGCCCAATTTCCCTAATATTTTCCTCCGCAATATATGAGGGAACGGGAGTATCAGGAATAGAAGGGTTTAGAGGAATGAGAACATCAAAATGATAAGCCCAACTGATTCACCAGTGCCTTTGGTCAGTGAGTAGGAAAGGAAAGTGAGGGAGGGGCAAGGTACAGTTATTTGTGCCAGGTTTCTTGTTTCAAGGCTATATACATTTAAGAAATCATGATCAGTCTGTAGGCAACAAAATAAAAAATCCAATTTACCAATATTTTAAACCCTTCAAAAAAATTTCATAAGACTTATAACCGTACAATATTTTGTTTAATTGGAATATCGATCTCGTAAATATTGTTTGAGATTTCACCATGTTTAGAGAAATCGTTCATTAGTTATGATGATAAATATATAGATCGGGGCAGCAAAATATATAGATAGATGCCCCGATCCGGAATTGCATGGATCGATAGAGAAATCAAAGTTAAATGTATATTAACCAAAAATATATATCAATAAATATATTATACTATGTATTTTTATGGGGATTTTTAGTTTTAATAACTTTGACCCCCAAACCCCCTAAAATTTTGATTTATTTAAAACCCTTTCTTAGCGAGCACCTATGGCCCTAGAGGAAGCTACATAACAAATTTCATTCCAATCCGTTCAGTAGTTTTGGAGAGATCGTGATTTAGTAAATTTTACCCCTCTAAAATTTCGAATTTTTTTAAACACTTTCTTAGCGAGCACCTATGGCCCTTTAGAGGAAGCTACATACCAAATTTCATTCCATTCTGTTTGATAGTTTTGGAGAGATCGTGATTTAGTAACTTTGACCCCCAAACCCCCCCTAAGATTTCGAATTTTCAAAAACCCTTTCTTATCCAGCATCTATGGCCCTATAGGAAGCTACATACCAAATTTCATTCCAATCCGTTTGGTAGTTTTGGAAAGATCGTGATTTAGTAAATTTGATCCACCTAAACCCCCTAAGAATTTGAATTTTTTAAAACCCTTTCTTAGCCAGCACCTTCGGCCTTAGATGAAGCTACATAACAAATTTCATTCCAATCCATTTAATAGTTTTAGAGAAATCGTGATTTAGTAAATTTGACCCTCTCAAACCCCCCTAAGATTTTAAATTTTTCTTAAGATTTCGAATTTGTGTAAGAACTTTGGACCAAAACGGACTTACGATACGGCCGTTAGAGTGCGAACACGTTTATACATATGTTACTGCTGGTCAAAAAACGTACTCATGGTTGTTAGATTATTTGGCTAACGAACTGGTCCGAGCGACAGACA
>JAGFPH010008530.1:23053-54768 GCA_018207615.1 Philaenus spumarius
GTGTACCAAATCTGACTTAAAATACAGCCGTTAGAGTGTGAACACATATATGTATATAATTTTTAGTGACACCCCAAAACGTGTTCTGGGGATCATGATCAGTGCTCATTTACTTCTCCCGACTTTTGGCATTACCATAAGGATCACTGCAATAGCTCATCTTTCCTATGGAAATTCGCTAATAACAGTTCCAATAGGTTAAATTAAACAGACTTAACATATTACTCACTTTCTGTGATAATCTATTTTTTTTGTGATTTTCTCTCTAGTCTAATCAAATCTTTAATAAAATAGCTACATTTAGATAACCTCCTCTAAAACAGGGAGATGTGAGATGTTATTCTGATTGGGCATAAATCTTTTCTAATATATATATGTGCTCTTATTAGTATTTTATGGAGCCTGTGTGATAACCTTTTAAAATTATTAACCCACTGATCTAGACATACAGAACCTTTCAGAGCGAGTACTGGGGTCCGAATGTAGTAATATAGAACTCTTCATCATTATCTGTCAAAGAACTGCTTTACAATTTATTTTTTAAATTTTTTGTCGATAGATAATGGTATAATATAACAGTTTCATCTTTAATTTGTTTTCGTATTGAACAATAAAATAAATACTTTTAATCTAGATCAAAGATTATATGAAATGATTGTTTTTGGTTTTATGGCTAATTGCTAACAGTTGACTTTATAACCTTATGTCTAGAATACAAAATGAAGGTTTATACTTTTGTATTTTTGTAAGATTGTTTGTTATTTCATTTGAGATAGTGTTTTACAGAGTTAATAGACTTGTTGCAATAGCATAGGTGTAACGATTTTGTATTGTTTCTGAAATGATAAGTTTATGATTTGTTTATCTTATGTGGCACTCAGCATGAGAGTTGTGGCAAATAAGATAAAAATGGAGTAGCATATTACAGGTAGTAATATTTAGGATTTTGTAATTATAAAATAAAAATAATGATGTGTATGTTTTCTTAAAAATAATAATTTGTTATTCAAACATAATTTAGTAATAATGTTTTGAGACAAAATTTTTACCAGCAAAACAGGTAATTTTTATATAAGCGAATGAGCAAAAAACTAAACAAAGTTCAGTTTACAAATACAAAATCGGACACAATAGGATTTCTGGACAGAATTTTGTATGCAACCCTGTATTTTAATCATTTGAATTGCTACTGCAAAGCTAGCACGAGTTAAAAACCAGTGTTAAGAGCCATGCATACTATTCGTAAGAAATCACATTTTAGTAAATTTTTATTCCGTTAGTGCTGCTTGTACTAGTGCACAACAACAAACTGAACTGTCACCGCTAATTTTTCTTGTACCCCTCCATCTCGCAGGCACATCAGAAAAACAGTTTTGACAGAACACTTCCTCTCATTCCTTTCGTTGGCTTCAGTTCAGAATCTTTATTTTGTATTGTAGCCTACTCTAGTTTCTCTAAATTCACGCATTCATAGTTTGGTCCGATATAAGAGAAAGTAATAATTTAGGCTCATACAATATTTCTGAGTTTGAAAAATTATAATTTATAAAGAAACATTTCTTTCTAAACCTTTTATAACAACAACTTTAATTGAGTATATAATTCATTTTGAAATATTGTTTTCGATTTTAACTTATAAAATGATTTTAAATACAAAAGTTTAATTAAAAAATAACTTTTTTTATAATATTTAAAACATAAATAAAAAGAGAAGTCTCCTTTCAAGAAACATTCTTGTGCCGTAGATTTCTTACTTATTTAAAAAACTTGTATTATAATTAGGTTTTTCGAAGGCATAGTATTAGCAATAATTATTGTTATAAAAGGCTGATAATATAATTTTAATGAAAAAAAGAAAATGAATTAAATACCTAAACATTAACTGTTGATTTTGCAGTAATAAAAAAATTAAATACAGTTACAACAACCTCTCATATTTCTCTCTTTCTCTTACTTTACTATTTTTTAGAAAACCTCGCGTGAGCCAATTATAACATAAACTTCCTTATACTGAATGATTCATTCATTTCTAACCTCTAATATGGCAACTATTAATAATATTGACAATGGTTGTGATGAACAAGTTATTTATTGTACCATTACACTTTAAGAATGTTGGTTTAAAAAAGAACAAAATAAGGAACTATCCCAAACTACTATTTTTTAAATTATAATTTTTGTTTATTTAACAACTTAACATCCCTTTTTTCATAAAAAATGTATAATTTATGGCTAAAATAATAATTAAAATGACTCCATAGCATGCACTCCATTGATTTCCTTTATAGGTAGGTAATATAGGAGGGGAAGAAAAAATGGACCGGCAAGATGCGGATTATTAGATTTTGAGCTTTTTTAAGCTAATATCCATTGATAAAATGCGGTCCTCACATTTTGCATACTCACTTCCTTGTCGCTCCTGGTCTAAGATAAACATAATATATAGGCCTAGTTTAACCTATCAAACTCGGAGTGCGACTGAAGAAAGGGTCGCTTCACTCACACTCGTATGAGTCACCTACTGGGTTCCACTTTATAAAACTTTAATTTATTTTATTTGATATTTGAAAATAAAATCTATAATATATTTATATTCCAGACTTAATTTCCAGAAAAATGAAACCAAACAACATATAATTTACTGAAGTACAGCCCAAAATCAACAATGTTTGTTGGGTGTCGATCCTTTTTTATAAATCATTTTAGTGCTGTATCTTGTACATAAATCTAGTTCTATAGATTTTGAGAATGCAAACGTTTTACTACCTAGTACTAAACTGTTTAGTTACCTATTATTATAATGTTTAGCTACGATTAGTTCCACTTATTATTATCAATCAATTTATTGATTTGCCTTCCATAAAGTTATTGTGCTAATGTTTCGAATTTAGTTTGAACATAACAATATTTTAACAACAACAAAAACTTATACCAAAAACAACGAAATACTATATGATACTAATATAACAATATACAGTACATGGCCTACAAAATACTATAGGCTACTTTTGTCTACATATTATAAAATTAACGAGGACTAAATGTTTAAACATAACGATTGAATAATACGTTATGTTCTAATAACAACTTCTGCGATAATATTAGACACATTTTCGAGTTGAGATATCAAGACAAGCGAAGAAGGCGAAGCTAGGTTTCATCGAATAATTCCCAGTAGGTGTAGATGTACAAGGAAGAAACTATACATCGATACAACACTGCGCATTGATACAGCACTACTGCGCTCTACTGGAAACACGGTGAACTTCTTGCACATCACTATCGCGATTAATAATGTAAAGTACTGGAAAATCCGTTTTTCCATAAGTTTAGATGAAAACTACTTGTTTATCACTATGGAAACATTATTAAAGAAACTTACTTTAAGGGGGCGCTACCCTGTCCGCTATATTGAATCTGATTCTCGTAAGAGCAATGCTACAGAATAAGTCATTTTTTTTCTGTTAATTCGTGGAATAAATTTAAAAATTTGGTTTCATTTTGAAGTACTGTCATATGTTGATTGCTAAATACATTTTCAAAAACCATTTTGTTGTTTTCATAAACGTATGATATAAATAGTAAAAAATAGTAAACTTTATTAATTTTTTACTCAGTTGCAAAAAGAGATATTGTAAAAATCCTGAGCAATTAACACCCACAAACTATTTTACTTTAAGAAAAAAATACAGCGATCGTTTTTTGACAAAAACGACACAAAAATATGCTTAATAGTGAAGGTATGTTTTGGTTATTTAACATTGAAATAGGTACCCAACTTCGCCGTTTTGAATGTGGGGAGCCGAGCCTTAAAACTATGTATAACTTTCTACAACATTGACAGTCACAGAGAACTTTTATTTCTCATCAAAAATCAGTCAAATAATAACTTCCTCTTATGGAAAACTTACTTCTTACTTTTAGTAATAAAAAATTAATTTATAAAAATAATAATTTTTGTAAGAGGTTATGAGATATGTAATTCTATGATTTGATATTAAAGTTTTACTTTATTTAAGGTGTTATTCATTATATAATGTTGATTTAAACTATTTTCCTATGTTAAAAGCCAAACCCGAGTATCTGGCTGACTGAAGTGCCCTCTTAAAAGGAACAGAATTTATTTACACACTCTTTAATTCTAAAATAATTTTAAAAATTTAAAAATTGTTTGTGTTTTAACAGGTAGTGGAGCCTATCAATAGATTGCTTGATACTGTGGCTTTTGATGCTGTGTTTTACTCTTTAGACTGGCATCCAAGTGATCATGTTTCTTTTATCGATAATTTATCTCATCGCAAGATTGATGCAAGTAGTCCTGTACGTATCACCTTATTTTACTTCTTCAGAAAATTTTATATGCGATGATTTTGTGCTTATTATTGTAGGGTGAATAAAAACAATAGTTAAAGTTTTCGATTGATGCAAACTATATTTATCTGAAAATTGTTTAAAATTTATATATTTACAATGAGGCCTCGGCTACGATACAAGCGGTGAGCGGTGGGCAGCGGCATTACTAACAAATGCAAGCGGCTTTGCCTGAGCTGCAGACGTGGCTACGATACAAGCGGCAACATTCCCACAGTCAACGAGATGACGTCACACGAGGAGCTAGTGCTGACGGAAATACTTAGTGAGAGACCAGTATATCTTTAACCGTATACTTAAGTGATATTTACTTTTGTCCAGAAATTCAGGTGTAACCCTGGTAGAGAGTATTTTTAAAATATATACTTCCTGTAAAAATAACAATGTTAAACAGTCCCACATCAAAAAGTTTAAATCCTTTATGAGGTTTAAAAAATAAATAAACTCTTGAACAGAATGCCAAATTCCAAAATTATAACCACACAATTTAGGATCTTTTTTGTTTACTGTCGGATTTTCTTGAAATTTGGATTTTAACATAAATTTAGGTGTAACCCGGGGAGGGAGTGATTTTAAAATATATGCTTCCTGTAAAATAACAATCGTAAGTAGTCCCATAACAGAAAGTTTTAATCCATTGGTGTTGTTTAATCCATAATTCATAGTGTTTAAAGAATAAATAAATCCTTGAACCGAATACAAAATTCCGAAAGTATACTCGCAAAAATTAGCAGCTTTTTTGTTTACCGTCGGATTTTCTTGAAATTTTGACTTTAACATAAATTCAGGTATAACCCGGGGAGGGAGTAATTTTAAAATATATGCTTCCTATGAATATAACAATGGTAAGTAGTCCCATAACAGAAAGTTTTAATCCATTGGTGTTGTATATTCCATAATTCATGGTGTTTAAAGAATAAATAAATCCTTAAACCGAATACAAAATTCCGAAAGTATACTCGCGAAAATTTTGTATATAAGTGATCATTAGTATGCCATGAACGTATACGTATCAAAAATACTTAATTTTGCCTTTTTAACCAATGTCATATGTTTGTTGAAAGTAAAGAAACCCATGAGCGTCGGGCGGCAGTTGAAAAATTATCTAACTGATTTGATCCTGAGCGGCGAGCGTTATGTCAACGCACATCCGCCGTAGCCAGCCAACCGTGTTTAACAAGAAAACTCCATCAGTTAGATCATTTTCGTGCGCCGCTTGTACCTGCTACTGCCGCCTGCCGCCCACCGCTCACCGCTTGTATCGTAGCCAAGGCTTGAGACAATTTTGATTATTTGAGTAGCACTCTTCCGAGATTTCTTGTTATACTTATTTTATGTAGAATCTATATTAAGAATTTTGAACAATATGTAGCTTTAGTTGACAAGATGTAGTGCTGAGCTTGGATTGCCTATAAATTAGAGTCACTATGCAAATAAAAGAAATCGTCCTTTGGTACACAATCACTTTTTATTGGAATGTTAGTTCATGTTGAGACCAACTGTAGCAGAATTCTATAAACATTTTAATAGTAAAATGATTGTTTTTATTTAATTAAACTGTGCAGTAATAAGACTAATTATGTTTTAAAGGCTAATGAAGACTGTTATTAAGTCACATACTAAGTTTTGGTCATTTTCAGCTTACAAATTAATTGAACATGTTACTATATAACCAAGTTTATGTTTATCGAAGGAAATTCAATACAAGTTGGAAAACTATGAATATAGAAAAAAGATTATTAAAATACAAAAATCATAATATAATAACATTTTTAATTTATTAAAATTTTAAATAATATTTTGAATGATAAACAGCTATTTCCTACAATTTGTTATAATTTTATTTATAAACATACATCCCGATCATTACTTCTTCTACAACATACCTTTATATTCTTCTGCATATATGATGCATATATAGTATGCTAATATATAGTATTTCTTCGCAATATAGTATGATAATACAAATTTACTAATATTCTGAAGTATTTATATAAATATGTGAAAGTTTCTGTTATTATTGTTGCAGTTTTTGATTTTATGATTTTCATGTGTGAAAGCAATTGATCACTGCTGCTTCAAAGCATGCAGTTGAATATTTGTAAATATTGATATAAATTTGAAAGAGTCCTAAGTTAGTTTTTTCTCTTACAACAGAATCTCATTACATATCCGTAATTTGTTTGATAAATTGATTTATTTGAGTGCATGTAGGTTGTAGCTAATCAAAACTGATGAATGACAGACCAAAGAAGTTGGTTTCTGAGTTTAATAAACATTTGTATATATATAAATTAGCTTTTTACGCAAGTTGGTCGCTGTTATAACCCAAGCTACACTACTGTATATAAAAACCTGAATATACCCTGGTGAACTAACACTAGTGTTTATTGAATAAAAACACATGAATTGTTTCATGTTCTCATCTCTGAAATAAATTAAATGGAGGGTTGGCAAATTAGGGTATTTCTAGCAAAACGAATAGAATTGTCCAACCCAATACCCAATACTTATATTAACTAGGAAGTGAGTACAAATTGGGTTTAAACTTCCATTTTCTATTATGCTGTAGGGGCATTACATTAAGGCTAAACACCCCGGCAGTAGTTCCAAATACTGCCGCCACGTAGCGCTTCAAAAATTATGAAAATTCATTTTACTGATTACTCGCTTACCGTTTGAGTAAAAATTGGTTTGAAAACTGATTTGTACTTCTAATATGTATCTTTAAGTCGCTATGCTAACGATTTTTTTTATTTTTTATTTAATAAAAAAAATTACTTTGTAACTGCTAAAAGGAATTTTTTTTAAAGAAAACAGGTAGTCATTTTGAAGATTTGATGGAGAAATGAATTAATAATTTTTCAGACTGAAGATCGAACCAGTGGTTCCGTCGGAATCGATTTTGCAAGGTTTATCTCTAGTATTTTTTTCGCGCGTATTCCCCCTCCCAACCCGCGCGCCATCAAACAAATTCATCACGCCACGCGCTCGCTCAGTGACGACTCGCACCGGGAAATGCTTCCGTTTCCCATATATTGTTGAAGAGCATTACATGTATTGTTTTTCCTGCTCGTCCCACTTGGTTGTTATAAAATATTAATTCAGCATACGTAACCACAATATTGGTATGTTTTGCATACTTTTACTATGATATGTTTCTTGTATATACAGGATGTTTCGTAATGACTATGTAATATTTTAGGATATGATTCAGCACATAAGAATTAGAAAACACATCAATTGGACAATTGTAATCATTTTATCACAAATCGGTGAATTGGTTAGTTTAGATCAATTCAATGGCTACAACTTTCCCGCTGAAAGTTTGTAACCCAAAAATAAAAAATTTCCTCGCTTAGTGACTTTTTCATGTCAGTCTGTGATGATTCTCAAATATTTTCAATTATTAAAATTCGAAATACCTGTTAAAATAAAAGTTTTTTATACTGTTAGAATCCGTACTTTATGTAGATTAAGAATATCCAAATTTTATTTTACTGAAGCCTTTCCATCGAGTTAAAACAGAGAGCGACTGCGCACGCACTACTCAAATATTACCAGCTAGCATTGTGACGTCAGAGTGAAACTGGCGGCACAGTGCCGAGATCAAAGAAACGGTTTAGCCCTTGTTATAGAGCCCTGGTTTTCTCCATAGCGGCCATTTTGTTTTTTCACTAAATAATTTGTATCTAGAGAACGGTTTGACCGATTGACTTAAAACTTGACATAAAGTTTACCTAACAATGGTATATTTTAAGTAAAATAAGCGATTATATCCATTAATGCGTTTTAAAATGGTGACTGTTAAAAAATTGCAAACCTGAATTACCCAAAAACCATACATTTTTATAAAAAGTTTCAAGTCATCTTTTTTGTAGTCCTTTTTATTCTGTATCGGCTCTTTAACATAACTATTATCCGTCATCCGATTGTTTTTACAGTAACACTATCCGATGATAAATCAAAAGGGCTATAAAAAAGATGTCTTGACATTTTTTTGTTAAAATGTACCGTTTTTGGGTAATTTGGGTTTGAAATTTTGAAACAGTCGCCATTTTAAAACGCATTATTTATTTTAAATAGATCATTGCTAGGTCAACTTCATGTCAAGTTTGAACTCAATCGGTCAATCCGTTCGGTAGATATGAATTATTTTGTAAAAAACACATACAGACAGTCAGACGACAAAGTACAGTAGACCAAGTTTTGTATTGTGAAATTTATTTGTCTCGATCCCAGGATTAATTCATTTTAATTAATTAATTTTAAACAGTTGTAGACGCATTAAATTAAATACATTAAATTAAATTAAACATAAGTTAGATGAAATTGGCTACATAAATATGTTTATATCAACAGAGGAGATACACTCTTTAACTATTGGTGAGCATTTGAATTACATTTCTTTATTTGTTCGTTTTCATCATTTCGCACAAAAACGTAAACGGATCATAAACGTCTAGTAATTGGTTAGTTAAACACGGCATCCTACACCAACACAGTAAACACAATAATATTTTTAGATTCAATCATATCAGCCACGGATCAGTTTTATAATTAATATTAAATTATAAGTGAATACACACGTCTATTGATCCTTGTTGTTTTCTTTCTAAAACAATTGCAATTTCGGACAATTGTCCATCATCAGGTTTTTTTAAATATCACTTACACATAATAACATAAAAACATATAGTTGTCACTCCGTGTGGACTTTTTGACGTGCATTTTTGACACTGAACATTGATGTGAATGTCAGTTGTTGAATTTGAACTGATCGAAGTTAGGTTATGCAATGACATCGGACTGTGTCCCCCTCCCTTGTCTTATAATTATCGTATCAACAATAGCTTTGATTTAAAGGACACTTGGTCGTTTAATATGTTGTTGGGTTCAGCTTTTGAGGCTTTGTAAATTTCAAATTCCTCTAAAGCCTTAAAATATGTCCTTTTTTACATTTATGGAGTTAGTGTTCAGCGTGTGTGGATTCAATAGTCCTAAGGTTGCTAGGTGGCAAATGTTCTTTGAACCTTATGTTAAAAGGACGTCTAGTTTGTCCTATCATTGTTAAAAACTAGGGCAATCATTACTAACTTGTAGACACACCTGTTGTTTTGTATTCATCAACTTTTGCTCAGGTTTTTGGTTTTAGTAGAAGTTCCAGCTTGTTATGGGTATAGAACATGAGAATTAGTGAACTGTGTTTTTTATGTTATTATGTGTACATGATATTTTATAAAACATGATGATGGACAGTTGTCCGAAATTGCAATTGTTTTCAAAATGAAACAACAAGGATCAATAGACATGAGTATTCACTTATATTTAACCTTTTCAGTTGCACGCCCGTATATATACGTTTGTGCTACCTGGCATGCGTAGGAGTAATCCCGCATATATTCGTTTTCAAATTTACCGCTGAAAGAGCACAACCGTATTAGTTTGTTTGACTTTTAGAATACATATACTTGTGCTGCTACCTGTTGGTAATGTGTAGAACCTTTTCTGAACCGATTAAGCTCTATACCAATATACAGGAATATTTTTTGGAGTTGTAATCAAGTGTCTTCTGTTTGAGCATTTAGTTGCGCTGTCTATCAGCTATCTCCTTCTCTTCTGTTTTGTCTTAATAACACAACAAATTATCCATGAGTCTTAGTTTTGACAGTTAATTTCAGTGTTTAGGTAAATAATATTTGATTGTGTTTGTGTAAATAAGTGGTTATTGTACTGCTAAATAAGGTGTGAATACTATAAACAATAATAATATTTCTTATCGTTATACGATTATAACCTAATAATTACATTGTGCTATATAACCGTTTTTGTTTTGATTGTCTTGTACAGTGTTAGTCCAAATAACATTTTATGTAATTTTTTTCAAATGTTTTGTAAAAACAACCATTAAGGACAAGTAAATAATCATTTTTGTAATAGCCTAAAAACCCGCTCCACTAGGTGACCCTATGTTGTTCAAAACCTACCACCGAAAAAGTTAATATGTGACAACAATATTGTAATTACGACATATGCTATATGTTATCAATGACTACATATCAATAAGACGAAAAGTTCCAATGTTAAAAATTCAGCCCAAAAAAGCAGGTATAAAAGTGTGATTTTGCATCCCGCCGTTAGGAGCGCTGAGAGCTCTTTTTTGCAGACGAGTGTCGGATTCAATGAAGTGCAGAAGAGAGACTGGGGGAGGGGGGAGAGAGAGAGAGAGAGAGATAGAGCATTAGTTTTCCTCGAAAACTAAGCTGTGCAGTGTGAAGGTAAAAACCACGCTTCATTATTACACTACTATTTAATACACTTAGCAGAGCTGTAAAATTATGAAACTTTTACGATTCGTAGGTAAGAACCATACGATTCGTATGCTGTAAACAAAGTTTAATTAAATTACCTGTTTCTTATTTCTTTGATCGATATTACAACAATGATGTTTAATTCACTTTGATAATGACATACAATTTTCACTCTGCTGGAAAGATTTTCTAATTTTTGGTCAGAAACAAAGTGTCTGTTAGAAAGTTTTAAATAAAGGTTCAAATTAATGTGCAGTTTTAATACAATAAAGAACATGTTCCTCAAGGATTTGAAATTAAAAATATAACAATACTGGAAATGTTATACTTAAAGTTATAACTACAGTACTAGAAGTATCAACCCCTGCTCGCTTCGCTCACCAAACCCCGCGGTGAAGCAAATGCAAACAGATTACCACTTATAAAACAAAGGTGTCAATCATGGGAAGTATAAAAAAACCCGTAAGCAGCACTGCCGCATTACTATAGCCGAATTTTCTTATCAGGGAATAACTAGTATTTTATAATGAGAGTTTACTATGAGTTTTGTTCCTTGTTCCGGAAACTGTTCCAAATATACCTTTGTACAGGATTATAGTAAATTTAATTGCCTTTCGAATGATATAGCTCATAAATTGCACTGGGGTTTTAGTGGGAGAAATTGCTTATTAATTACCTTACATTGATAATGAAAAAAATCATTTATCGGGAGTTTCCTATCAATTTTGTTTCTTTTTCCGGGGAATGAACCTGAATTACTTTTGCACAGGATTGTAGTAAATTATATTACCTTTCGAACGATACAGCTAAAAAATTGCACACGGGCTTATGAGTGGGAGAAATTGCGCAAAAACCTCACATGAATAATAAAAAAAATCATTTATCGGGAGATTCCTATCAATTTTGTTCCTTGTTCCGGGGAGTGTACCTGAATTACTTTTGCACAAGATTGTAGTAAATTAAATTACCTTTCGAACGATACACCTAAAAAATTGCACACGGGCTTATGAGTGGGAGAAATTGCGCAAAAACCTCACATGAATAATGAAAAAACCATTTATCGGGAGATTCCTATCAATTTTGTTCCTTGTTCCGGGGAGTGTACCTGAATTACTTTTACACAGGATTGTAGTAAATTTAATTATCTTTCGAACGATATAGCTCAAAAATTGCACACGGGCTTATGAGTGGGAGAAATCGCGCAAAAACCTGACATTTATAATGAAAAAATCATTTATCGGGAGCTTTCTATCAATTTTGTTCCTTGTTCCGGGGACTGTACCTGAAATACCTTTGCACAGGATTGTAGAAAATTTAATTACCTTTTGAACGATATAGCTCAAAATCTGCACAAGGGCTTATGGGTGGTAGTAATAATGCAATTTCCTCGCTCTAACTTTGCCATTTTGGTTTAAATCAAACAAACCGCCATTTTGTGTAAAATCGAAAAATGAAAATATCAGTGTCTGGGACATCCTACAAGGACCCTTCCACTAAAATTTCAGCTATTTTGAAGCATATTTACTACCATTTTATCAAGGTGGGAAAAATCCATATACTTAAATCCCTACCCAAAAACGATTAATCGGTATAACTCCGCCATTTTGAATCCGATCGAAGAACAAAAAAAAGTATATCTGAAGAATCCTACTAGGACCCTTTCACCAAAAAATCAGCAATTTTGAAGCATATTTACTACCACTTATCGATCCGGGAATAAAACAGATATATATATAATATAAAGTAATTTTCAAATTGAGTCGAGTGTAATATAGCTCTTATTTTCTTCGAAAATTCGGCTAAAAATTTATTTTTATTGTGAAGGGGCTGTTGCCCCCAGTTCACCAATTAGACGTAACTATGTAAATTTCGTATGTTATTATTTATTTTATTTCCTATAAAACACTTAAAATTAATAATTGCCAAATTTTCCGTTCTCTAGCAGGAAAGTATAACAATCAACATTCTAGCCTGTTTTTCAATGAGTTGGTGAATGTTGTACTTTTAAAATGAACTGAACACGGGACACGGTACCTCAACTTATTGTCTGGTAGTTCTGCAAAATCGTCATTTCCGCAGTTAACTATCCAGTCTATGCATCTGTAAATAATAACTTTGCATTGATCCCATAAAGTTTAATTATTTTAAACACATCTATCAGTTTATTTTTCCTATTACCAACATCCTTTTTTTTAATAATTGGAATATAAATGTTACTTCAGCAGCGAAACATAACTAACAAAATAGTCTCAAGTCCCTCATTTAAATAATTCTTTGTATAATAAAATCATTTATAAGTGTAATTTATTAGCGCGCCACAAAAGTGAGATGTGTAAAATCCAATATAAAATTCAAATTTAGCACTTCAAAAAACATAAAGAAAGTGAGTTTCGTCAAAAATGGTAGACAAATAACAAATTTGGGTTTCACGTTCGCTTGGTTTGTTTCAGAAATATTGCAATATAAGATTTGTAATCAGTGCATAAAAAACAGTGTGTTAATAATACAATTATTTTTCCCCCGCGTTTTTAATGGTGGGGGCACATATTGATAATTGGGAATTTAGGACTTTTCTGGTTAACTGTACTTTGAGGTGCTTCCATCCTGCTGCACCTACGGCTTGATTTTGAAAAACTCGGAATCAAACCCATGACTATCAATCTGTAAATATATGTATTTGAAATTTGACAGTTTGAATCAATTGTTTGTTTTGTAAAGGAACAGTTTGAGGCATTAAATTTTACAAATTCAAGTAACATTAAAACGGTCGTATCTACAAACACTTTTAATGTCCGCCTTTTAGAAAGGTAAACAGATTTTTTACACTAAATAAGTCTGCAAGCGTGTGCGCTTACGTGGAAAGTTTCATCTCTATATTGTTAGTGGGTTTTAACTAATAATTTTTAATTAAAATATCACATACAGACTGATAGAAGGAACGCTCATTTTAGGACATACCTTCATAGGAATTTTTTCAATCATTTTTACGCTTAGAATCATATCCTGAATGGCGTTTTCCGCCAGTTAGTGCACGCCCCTCTTGGGGGCGATGTCCAGGATCGGACGGCGATAATATTTTATTGCAATAATAAATTTAGTCAAATGCGTTTCATTTATTTTGACCCAGAAAACTGTTTGTTTACACAAATTTGTATTAAATTTATGCAATTAGTAAGTACTTAAGAGTAGTCCTGGTTACTAAACCATATTTGCAATATTTTTATTGGCAGAATCTATTTCACTTAGGAGGTAAAATGGAGGCAATACTCAGCGTTTGTGTAACTTTCCAATTTCCATAGTTAATTAATAAAGCAAACACAGTTTAAAACACGAAAAACTTAATGCTAAAATGTTTCTAAATGCAATACTATGGATACAATATTGTTTGTTGCTTTTTTAGAACAATAATAAAGTCAACAAAAACAGAATCAGCTGGTGCCGATTGTTACTATATCATCACAAACAATAAGTCAGACAAAACTCAAATCAGCTGACTCCTACGAGTTTAGTATTAACTGAAACAATTCTTAAAAGAACTTACCAATAGTATAAATTTAATAAAAACTTGTATAAACAAACAGATTTATGTGTCAAAATAAATGAAACTGATTTGATTAAATTTAATAATTGCAATGATAAATAACAGAGGGGCATGCACTGTCTGTCGAAAAATACCATAAGTCCGTTATTCTCTAACCAATTTTTTTTAAACGAACTTAATCGATAGGGAATTCAATTTGCAAAAAAAAGTTATTCTTGACATTTTTTCGGGAAAGGGCTAGTTATTTCGTTATTTCCGTTCGAAAGTTGTAAACGGTCGCCATTTTTAAAATATTGAAGTCACGTCAACGTAACTTTTTTCCCATTTAGGTAATACTATCAAAAGGTTGATATAAATTTGGTATTATTTCGTTTAGTAATTTTTTAGATATGCATTAAAAAAAAAAACATTTTGGTCACAGTAGGACAACCAAAATGATTTTAGACAAATTAACAGTGATTTGATGTTTACTTTGTACCCAAGAACAATTCCAAAACAATGAAGGGTGTGACAAGAGTTATGAAGCACCCTGTTTAATAACCCTCTTTTTACATTCGTCCTTACATATTCCCATTAAAAATTAACTGTCAAAACATTTTAATAAACTTCACAAAGTCTTTGATTCTTATGTTGATTAATTCCCTACGACTTGTACGAGAATTAATTCTCGCACAAATATAACACAACAGTAAAGAAAACTTTATGTATTCATACATTTCTTTGTCTTTCACTGGAAACCTGA
The DNA here is from genome assembly GCA_018207615.1 of Philaenus spumarius. Lineage (NCBI taxonomy): Eukaryota > Metazoa > Arthropoda > Insecta > Hemiptera > Aphrophoridae > Philaenus > Philaenus spumarius. The sequence continues at coordinate 38,019 of JAGFPH010008530.1, forward strand.
AAAATGATAAGTCTTTATTTTTCACAGATGTATTGTTGCAGTTTTTATAGGAACATTTAGATCCTCCACTTTTTGAACAGGACTGCATTGCAAAATGTAGCAGCTATTTACTTTACACACTAACAGTATTTACACTATAAACCATATTACATACTAAAACCATATTTACAAACTTACATTACTTAAAAAACATTAGAAAAGAAAACCAACTAAAATGTATTTATTTAGTACACTGCTATTACAATGTGGGAAATGAATCGCATTGACAAATATGGGGCTACGCTACCAAAGCTTGTGTCTGAGACACAACAATCTGCGTTCAAGGTCACATAACAGTCGGACCTCTCTGTCTCTAATTCTCTTTCCATTCTTGTCACACACTCGTCTGCAAAAAGAGCGCTCAGCGCTCCTAACGGCGAGATGCAAAATCACACTTTTATACCTACTTTAATGGGCTGAATTCTACCCATTTAAACTGTTCGTCTTATTGATATGTAGTCATTGATGTTATTATCTCTAACTTAGCTATTGTCCTTCATCCGATTGTTCTGACAATTACAACATCCGATAGGGAATCAATAGGGCTACTTAAAAGGTGTCTTGAAATTTTTTTGTTAAAATGTATGGTTTTTGAGTAATTTAGGTTTTAAATTTTCAAACAGCCGCCATTTTGAAAGGCATGATTGGATATAATCGCTTATTTTTCTTGGGATAGACCATTATTAGGTTAAACTTAATGCCAAGTTCAAACTCAATCAGTCAAACATTTCTCTAGATATGAATTATTTTGTAAAAAAACAAAATGGCGGATATCTGGAAAACGAAGAGCTATAAATTGAGCTACCGAGACATTGCCGTATAGTTCTGAATGACCCGGTATTTATATGATTCTTAATTAATTATAAAGTGTAAATTTTGTATAGGTGTCACAAGAAAATGCCAAAGTTTACGATACCGTAGTGTTTGAAGGGCCTCCTTTAATGAAACAAAGACTTTGGCCTAGGCATTGCGTTCAAGACTCCTGGGGTGCAGAACTTCACAAGGATTTAAAGGTATTTATAACAATTATAAAAGATTTTATTTATCCAATCTTTTAAGCCGATTTTTGTTTAAAAAAACTACTATTAAAAACAATAATCAAGGTTGACTAGTGGAGAAAGAAAAAATTATTGCAAAGATCAATAAAAGAAGACAGATTCTACTAAAATCTAAATTGAAATATTACTATATGTTATTCAGCTGTAGAAATACATATATTTTTTTAAATTTGTTATTGGTTATGTTAACCCCACTGGCATTTTCAATAAAAGTATTTTAGTGAGAATCTGTGTCATGTTATTCTTTGAAATATTGTACTAATAAAATTGCCTTTATGACTGGGTCACCAATTTCTTTTAAACGTCATGTAAAAAACTAACAACACTGTTTTCATATTTAATATAAGTATATAGAGGGGGTTACAAAAAACTTTAGTGGGCCAAACAGGATCATATTTTATATGTACATTAAAATAAATGAAAAATGTTCAGTAACTTTTTTCCAAAAATGTACAAAATGCAAAATGTATTTCTTTTTTTAACCACTGACAAAATGGGTTTTTTTGTCTTTCCTGAAGGTCAATGGATAACTGAGTTATCAACAAAAACTGATTTCAAAATGACTCAAATTTAAAAAATGTTATTCAATTTCGAAATCACTATTAAATTACAAATAAAAGTTGTGAAATAAATTTGTTTATAAAACCGAATATTTTAGAAGTCGGACAAAAATACCAAACTTCAAAGGTGAAAAACTAACACAAAAATTAATAAAGTATTATTTTCAGTAAGTACAATGTTATTCAGGATACAAATATGTATAAGTAAAAATAATTAAAATGCTAATTTCATGATAAATACAAAGTTGCTAGAAATTGTACTTGCAATTGTAAGAAATCGTAATTAACTGCAAAAACCACAATAGTTAATACATTTTTAATTGCATATTTAAAAAAAGCCAACATTGTAAAAGAACAATTTGCCAAAAAGCACAAAAATTTGCGAGTGTTAGAGGGGTTATAACTCTCTTAACCAAATTCAGAACCATTTTTATTCGCGGCTAGTGTTGTCATAAGTAAAGACAAACAAAATCAGAAAGTTTAGTGGTCCTGCAGAAGGAACTGACCAAGTTAAAATTGGGAACGAGGTGAAATAGTGGAATAATTTTGAATAGATTTTAGTAGCTACATGAGTGTAGGTAGATTACTGTGTTGGTTTAATTGTGTGAATAATTTAGTGGCCTATTGGGGCAACATTTGAGTACTAGTTAGGATCGTTGAAAAAAGTTGGTGAGTAGATATGTATTGGTAGATTACTGTTTCATGGGATGTGAATTATTGCCATAGGGCAACATTTGAGGACCAGTTAGGATCGTTGGAAAAGTAATTAGGAGACTAAAGAAAACAGGAAGTCTTTAGTCAGTGTAAACAAAATTTGGTATACAGTAGTATATACGGACAGACCGCATAGGACTATCGTGCAGGGCCACAGTATTACGAAAATAATTAAAAGTTCAAGTTCAAGGTTGGATAGACTGGTTTTGGAGTTAGTTAAATGTGATTTCAATTAAAGCACAAACCTGGGTCAGCAATAAAAACTGCTTACAGGCAATCTAGCTTGTGCACATTGGACGAAGGCGTATTACACTACAGGTTGTACATGAATGAAAAATGTAGTAAATTGCTAACAGTGCCAAATTTGTGAGCCAGCGGAATGTTGCGCTTACATGATAACATGTTAACAACGGTATTTATTTGTAGAAAGAGGGTAATTGTTATTTTTTAGTTATAAGTCTTAATTTGTATTATGGGGTTCATTTTCCATAGACAATAATATGGGCTGGGAGATATATAAAATATTGTTTTAGACTTTTTAAGCTTTAATTATGTAGATCATGTAATAGATATTTCAGAATAAGATATTTGTTGCTAAAATCTTTGAGTCTACACAAATCAAATTTTGGCTATAATTTAAAAAAAACTTAGTTTTACTAAATTTGATTTCACCTCATAATTTTCTATGAGGGGAAAGATAAACTTAGATTTTTACCAACATATTCACAAAATGTCTCCTCGGGTAAAACAATAGGGAAGGGAATGCCAATTTTCGAACAAGAGGAATTCTATCTCAGGATATGCATGGTGTGCGAGGCAGGGATGATACTTCAGCATCTATCTGGAAGAGTAGCTTGGATGTACATCGAGTGACAGCCAGAATAAATAACACATTGCATGAGACATGGGCGCCATAGTCGGGCCTTAACTGGTGATGTGAATGTATGCAAATCTTCATACTCTTGATGGAAGCGAGGAGATTGTCAGTCCTGAATCTTCTTTTTTTATAATTATTAATTTGAATGATTTTGTATTTTGCGCAATTTAGGTAAATTTACCAAAACTTTTAAAAACAAATAGAGTTTAAGGGATGTGTACATTTCGATACGGGTGTATATGTAAATTTATTCGGGCCCAAAAACTAGTCCAATTTTCGGTCAGAATTTTGGGAGATTTGGTGATGTTACAAAATAAAGTGGGCCAATATCACCAAACAATTTGACAAAAGTGATTAAAAAAGTGTTTGAGTGATTTGAATAAAGTGTCTAACAATTTGACAATAGTAGAATTGAATTTATAGAAGCACAATGAGGTAATATCACAGTAATACAGTGTAGGTAGTGATGTAATTATAATCGCAGAGTTGCAATTTTATGTAAGAAACATCTAAGCAAGAATACTGGTCACATAAAACTGAGTGGGGGCAGTATAGAGGAAAGCATAAACTAGGGATATTTTGGGAAAGGTCTTGGATCGACCGGAGCCACCAGGACAAAATAGATGTGAGGGCACAGTTAAAATATTATGAGTGAGTTATAATATTAAATGGACAATATTTTTTAAGTAAATTATGGGTTACAATCATTTTTTGTCGGATTGATATATTGAGAATTATTTATTTAAAAAGAATTCATATTTGGGGAGTAGAAATTTGCACTTAGTTTTGCCTTTAGTGTAAAAAAAGTTTTAGATTAAGGTTTATTGTTGTTATCAGTGTTGAATTAAAATGTGTGTAGACCTGTTGAATAAAATAAATGTTTATATATCCTTATATAAATATAAGATGTATGGTTGTAACCTTCTCACTAAAATTAGAGTCGAGCGAGTTATGTACCATTGTTAAGAAAAGCCTGTTCCTGGAGAGCCTAGCACATGGAGAAATTTATATTGTTCTAAAATAATATGTTCTTATATGCCTTGTGAATTTTTCTCTATCTTTCTTAGAGCACTTTGTAGATTCAAAAAAGTTTAAATGGTTAATATGTGATTGCTATATGAATATTTATATAAATATATTTTGTATAGTTATCATTTTAAGTTATATAAAATTACAGAAATATTTGTATAGATATTTTTTAAAGTTGTGTTAAATAATTACTTATTTTCTGAAGATTGCTTTTGTAAATATATTATGATTTTACTCAAATAGATTATGAATTTTTTACTAAAATATTATGTTATCATGGAAGACGATTCTCTTGACTTGACTTCATGAGATTAATTTATGTGGGGGATATATCAAATTCATAGTTTATATGTCTCCCTTTCTCAAAACACACAATCTAGAATTCTGCAACACTCAAGTAGAAGAAAGTGTTGCACTTATAAATAGAAGAATCTAGAGATTCTGGTGCACACCTGAGGAAAGTTCAAATACCGCTTGAATATTTGTTATATGAACAATAATGCTCACAATAGGCCTTGGTATAGATTTAGATACAATTTTTTATTTGAACTTTTTATGTCTTATCTTTAGAGTAAACATATTTTTCTATAACTATCCAGGTATGAATAAGAACTTTTTCTTTTGCATCATTATTTTTTAATAACTTTGAACATTTACAGTTATTAGAATATGTATTTGCATAATTTAGGCTTAATTAAATAAATTTAACAATCACAGGGGCAGGTAAATTAAATTAATTTTAGAATTGGAATATTTTTAACAGATAAATTGTCTATTTAACAAATAAGACCAGACGATACAATAAAATCTGTTTTGTAGTGGTCAGGGTTAAAAGAAGATGATGTAGACCTACTATTAATATGTGGTTTATTTTTAACTTGTTATTTTTTGCAACTTTGTCTAATGCAAATACAACAAAAGTGCTTGCTTTCAGATTGTTGATAATGCTATTAAGATATATAAAGGAACCAATTCTGAAGTAGACTCTTATTCAGTATTTTGGGACAACAAACAGCTCACCAGAACCTCATTAGGAGAACAACTCAATGATGCCAATGCAACTGATATTTATGTATGTGGGCTGGCATATGATGTTTGTGTGGGTGGGTAGTAATTGTTGATTTTGTTTTACTTAGGTTAATGAATGGTTAGAGTAAGACACTTGTTTGTTCAGAGTATATTGCAATGACGAGATAACTTAAAGTAGAGCAAAGTTTAGTAAAGGAGTACTACAATAGGAGTTAGTATAAGGTTTCCAAAATTGAATTATTGAATTTGTCTGGATAAGTATTATAAATAACTGTTTTAATAAACAAATTGGGCTGAACTAGAACAAATCTTTTGAACAAGAATTTGAAGTATAAGGTTTTATTTCTGAGTATATGCATTTCCTTTTTCAAATTAATAATATTAACTTTTACTTTACACTTTAACTCAACCCTTTTAAATGATTGGCTCTATATTGCAATTAATCAAAAGCGGATTTTTGTGTGATTACATTAAAAATTAACTTTCCAGAAAATAATTAATTTGTGAAAGTGAAATTAATTATGATCAAATAAAAATGAACATTTAATCTACAATTTTATTGTTTGCTACTTATATATTAAATTTATAAATCTTTATAGTTAACATCAGTTTCAAAAACAAATCCAATTAATAAACAATGAAAATAGCAAAGATGACCTATATTACATAATAAATTAAAGTAATAATAATTGTATCTCTCTAATATCAACAAAGAAAAATAGGAATTAACTACTAATATTTTTCTGTCTCAAATACAATAATAAAATGGTGTATCTCATATCGCTGCAATTTACCGGAGTTGCGGGTCTTAGATGAAAACAGTTACTGTATAAAAAAAACTGCAACAGACATTCGCTGCATTATACTTTTTTTGTAGCTTTTTAAATTAATTGTCTACATTTCCTCTGCATAGTGTTATAGTATATATCGAACAATTCAGCCAGCAAATGTAAGGTGAGGAACAGCATTATTTATCAAATTTGTATCTCTTGTTCAATTATATGGGCTGGGTTACATTGGTTACGGCGAGTTAATGGCCAAGTTAGAACTTGATCAATGTAGACAGAACAGCGAGTCGCGTGATGGGAGAGTCTGTTACTAGACCCAGTTGGCGGGCAGGCGAGTCGAGTGGTTTCAGCAGATAGCCAGCTGCTCGCCCACTCGCCTTCCCCCACCAACAACAGTTTTTTACTGCCACCTTACTCGCCCTGTGTACCCCTTTAGTCGAGTGGGGAGTGTGAATAAAGAAATGTGTTTTTGTGCCATTTTGTCATACCTACTGTCATACTTTTCTATACTGCATGTAAACGAACATTTCTAAAATGCAGCGAGTACAAACTGGGGCCGAGTCAGCTTGCCCTTCTACTCGACCAATGTAATCCAGGCTAAACAGTTGTTGTATTATAAGAAAATTATAATATTCCTATTTAGACATATGTTCCTGTTGATCTTTTTGTTTTTATAGCCAAAGGTTACTTTATTTTTCTTTTACAATTTAGCTAATATATGATGTAAGTATTCAAACATCATATTTTTCACTAAGAGTGTCAAGCTCCTAAGGCAGCAGTAAGCATAGTTTTAATTTTGTACAAATACAAATCATTGCTTTTTTAAATTTTTGAAAACTTATTAATAATTTGTATTCTTGATTTTTAACCATTTCAGGTGCCACATCAGCTGATGCTCTCTCAATAGGCCTTCGTACAATCTTGATAGATGATTGCTGTCGAGGAGTAGATCTAGTTGACATTGAAAAAACAAAAAATAGTGTGATTGAAAATCATGGAGTCATAGTCAACTCAAATCAGGTAAGAGTATTTGTAGATTTGAGTAATTTCATCTACATTATGTAAATTGTTGAAAGAATAGTTAATTAGACTTACTATTCTAATCTGATCACAGAGAATAAAGATGATACATTTATGTCTCTTTAACTTTGTAGTTTATATCTAAATTTTTCGGAAGGTGTTGTATAGGTTTCTTAGATTTTAAAATAGAGTAAATAAATTGCAGTCTTAGAAAAAAATAGTCTCGAAGACTAAAACTTCACGTTTTACCTTAAAGCAAAAACAAAGATAACAAATATAGAAAATTTCAAAGCAAATGTTCTACGATGTACTACAATTTATGCAGGAGAATGATAAGATCATTTTATAATTTAGATACTTTTTTAGTGTTCTGTAGTGATATTTAATAGTGTTCTGTAGTGTATCTTTATTTAATAATAATCTGTATCATTCTTTGAGGAATAAATGTAATTTTATAACAGCATAATTTCTTGCTTCGCCTAATTTATATTTTAAAAGTGCAGTATAATTGCTTTTTAAAGTGTAATAAAGCTCCATTCTCTACAAAAACTATACAAATATCCTGTCCTATCCCCAATAAAAAATCCACAAAATATTCTGATGTAAAATGCCTGCTATGATTTTTGCTAGGTAAAAGCAATGGTAGAAGGACGAGACCGGCGTCCAGAACTAGGATACAAGTTGGCATTGGAAATTCAAAATAGGGCAAAAGACACAAATGGAGAAATGAACTAAAGCTTTATCACATTAGCGTAGTATGCATATATGCTGACACCCCAGTATATTTAATGTTGAGCTTAAATCATATTGGATTTTAAAAATACAACTTATGTTCATATACATAGTTTATATTTAAGTTCAACATTTTTCAACTCGGCATTTACATGAAAATGTTAAGGCCTTGAGATTTTTCTTTTCAAATTAAATTAAATTAATTATCTAAACCACAATTACATTAACTTTCTTGTCGTTATGTGCAGCCAGAATATAGCAATCAATTAATTGTAATAATGATTTGCATTGATTAAAAATGTGATTTAATTTGAATAGAAGGTAGGCATCATGTGACCTTATTGATTGGAGGAGCCTGTTATTACTCCTCCTTTGATAGTATAACAAAACAAATAAAACATAAAGGAAGAAAGGTGAGGGTAGCAAAAGGGATGATACAAATTACAGTATTTCTGCACTAACTGACCACAAGAAATGTTTATAATATATTCATTACTATTTGCTCAAGAATGTATTCAGATTTAATCTGTAGACTTAAAACAATTTTGTATTTATTAACTCAGCTGCTGTTTGCTTGGGTTGAGAATCTTTTGAAGAGAAACTTATCGTTTAAACCGACCGTGAGAGTAATGTTAATTTGAAAAAATTCATTGCTGACAATTTTTATCTCATAATTAAAGACAGTATGAATGTGTGTTTTTCTTTTTGAAAAATTAAAATATACATCTTATTATTCCCATTAATCCTATTAGTAGTTTAAACTTAAATTACAAAAAATGTCATTATTTGTACAAAAATAATCAATAATTGAAGGTTAACTAAACTGGATGAAGACAATTAGTTAAACTAAATCTGATAAAACTTTATCGCCACAACTCTAAATTGTAAGTAAATATCGAAGTAGGACTATTTTCTATATCCAAATAATAAATACAGTGTTTATTTCATTAGTTTTTATTTACCACAATGTGTATCGAAAACGCAATTTCCATAAAAACTAATTTGTTTATTACTTGTAAAGATAATCATTATCGGATTTATTTACTTGTAAACACCTACAATAAAATTGTAAATATGTATACGTAAAAACAAGCTTTTTCAAACTGAATAGATTTCACTAAATCATGGATGGATCCAGCTGGGGGCTGTCTCCTATCCCCGGGGTTATAGAATAACTTTTTGAAAAACAGTGCTTGAAAGCGTCTTTTTAGACTATTTCACGAGCATCCGTTTTGAATAGGAATTAAGAAATATATGATTGACCAAAAAATGAAATTTTACTATTGCAAATTGTAGAAAATAAATCGTAAAATTGAACTGTATATTGAAAATTTTAAATAGCCTTATTCTATAAACTTATTTCACTAAATTAGAACAACTAAACAAAACTCTCATTAACGTATAATATACAGTTCCAGTCAGATGCTGCCGCTCTTAGGCAATGGGAAAAGGTAATGGCTAGGGCGTTGAAGAAATGTTTGTATTTCACGGAAATATCCGAAAAGACTCGGACCACTAAATCAGGTTTTCCTTATATCAAACGAAAATATAGAACTTGCACTTCAAATCGACATAAAAATCATTATACCAATATATCAATTTGTAATAAATACATCGATTGCAAAATGTGCTTTCTCATTGGTTGAAAACTGTCCAATTGCAAGGGTTTACAGAAAACTTCATATCTAAGAAACTATAAGAGTTACGAATGATTGGAAAACCATGGTAGAAAGTTCAAATCTTGACGAATCCAATGGTGTTCTTATCTTCTTCTCAAAAACAAGTCTGTTTAACGGTTTTGCCTTTAAAAAATTATGAGTTTGGGTTATTTTCTTGTGCTTTCTCGCACAACATCAGTTGCTTTAGACAACTAGAATATTACAACGATGATTACATATGTAAATATACGTTTTAGAACAAATTTATAAATACAAAAATTAGAGTTCAAAACATTACCTTTCAGATGGTTTTTGTTTTATTGAAATTGGATAATATTTAGAGGGTGAAATTATTCAATACAAGTTGTGTTGTCTGAGACTACCCAATTAAGCAGTCTGCCACTTATAGGGTTAAACAAAAATTATAATAACCCAAAGGACGGGGTTGAAGCCCCCCCCCCCTCTGGATCTGCCTATGCACTAAATAGTAGATTAATGATACAGTTGACACCGGGCCAAACCTACATACAGTACAGCAAACAAAAATGGCAAAACGTTTATCATTCTCTTTTCACTCTCACAATAACTTTGATTGAACAGAACAGGCATAGATGGTGCGATCTTATTAGTTCAACCATTGCTACTGATAGGAGTCGTTATTTATTAAAGAATAAGCAGCAGTTTATTGTAACAAGAAGTGTGGTGTTACTTGTGAATATTATACAGATTTTACCCTAAAGGTAAACATTTTAGAATTTTTCTCCTGAGTAAAGGTACCTTCTTCAAAGTATTGACTCACATTTCTGATATACTAGTAAATAACCTGATCCATGGTACTGATATTGGATTTCTATATTACACAGAAGCTTTATTTGCTCCATATTTTTCTATAATAACAGTGTTGTTGAAATATGGTTAGAAGCACAGAAAAATCATTATTCAAATTGTAAGTGATTTATAGTAAAATTAGTTATGGTGTGGTTTATTAGACACAATTCAGTATTATTATGTTTATCCTTCCTTTTGAGGGATACATCTTTCTATTGATAATTTTGTATTAAAGAAATTATTTGGTATAAAATATCAAATTTAATATTGTACTTAAATCAATGTGATATTCTAATTATAAAATGTATATAATTTAAGTATTTTAAGTACTTAACATAATATCTAAAACAATCCTATTAATATTAATAATAAAATGACATGTTACTTATTTTATTTAGATTCATTGGTTAATTTCCAATTATATTTTAAATTAAAGCACTTTTGATTTTATTGTTATTATGATATTAAGACAGGCTTAAAAATAATTCTTCAATAGTAATAAAATGTGCTGTGCTATTTATTTAAGAAATGAAAAATTTACTTTTAATTTATTATCGTATTGTATTAATAATATTTTCTTATTTTGTATGAATATCAATGATTCCTATTTTTACTTTACTTAAAAACATAATCATTGAGTTTGTACTGTTAAAGTTTTGTACACCAATTGTGTTGTTTTTCCTTTACTCTGAAAATTGTATAGAATATACAGTACTTAATTATTATATTACAGCTGATTATTTTTTAATAAAATAGGAATAACAGAATCTTACATTTCTTCACAGAAGTGTCCTTATTAGTGATTCCTCTTAGTTGTTAAGATAACAAGTTTATATGTCTGATTATTGTTTAGTCCTAATGCAGGACAGTAAAGTGTATTGCATACACCACTGTTCGTGTTGTCATACTTTCAAATATGTCAATTGACATTGGCTTTTGCTGTGTGATACTACACTCCCTGTCCTTCATTATTCATATGGACATAAAGTAAAATCACCTGGTTGCCAAAACAAAATTTAATTTGTGTGTCTTTATTTCTTTCCATGGAAAAGTCTGCAAACAATGTATAGGTAACCTTTGAGATAAACAAAACAATAAAGTAAAACAATAACTTAACCATTTTATACGAAAGATCATAATGTAGCTTCTCCCATATTCAAATAAACTATTCTTACAGCTTTTTAACATGCTTATTTTATATTATTATATGCAGTAGACACCAGGATCAGTTTGACTGTTTAGAATGCTTCTAGCTAGGTTCTATCTAGAGGAGGCATTTAAAGAATGGTATGAGATCTTGGAACTTAAATGAATCTGTCAATTCACTGCATCCTTGTGAAACATTTTTCAACTAAGTTTAGATATCGAAACTGATTCATATTATTTAGACTACGAGCCATTCCAATTCCTACATTAAATATAAGTGCTGACAATGAGTTGTATGTGTGTAGACCACTGATGTATATGTCAATCAAAGATTATTCCATATTTTCTGTTAATTTTTAATTTGTTTTCTTGAATGAGAGTATTGCTATTAAGTCCTGTCTGCAAGGTGAAAAAGGGGTTTAAAATGCAAAATAATTATCTAGAAAAACAATATTTTACAAATGTTTTAAAAATGATTGATCTTTTGTCTAAAATTAATCGGACTTTTTTTAAGGAGCATAATATTATCTATCAATTATATTTCATACATTTTAATGTAAACTTAATATTTAAAATATATTTCACTACAAACCTATTACTTTGCAGACCTGCAAAATATCTCATTGACAGTAAATAATTTGCAGCAAAATAACTCTTTAAATATCAATTTAACATAAAAATGTTTGTATCAAAATTGTTAGGGAGTAAGATGCTTTATATAAAAAGGTTAATTAATTTTAGTTTTTAATAAACCGTTATTTCTCAAAAACTATTGGTACAGGGCTTCCCACCATGCCCATTTGAATTTACACTCAGGGTGACACTGTTGCAGCTAGACATTATGTTTACAAAAGGAAAGCTGCAACAGCATTATCTTGTGTGAACGACACGCACTACTGTCAAACACCACAGACTGAATACTAAAGAAGAATTTCATGTGTCAACATGATGTATTCGACTTCAAACATACAGTGGAATAACTTGTCCCAATTAAAAACAATTAATTCTGAATGTCACTCAATAAGAGAGATACTGATTAATTTTACTATGTACAGTTTAAAGTGATTTAATGATATCTCATAAAGTTTTTCTCTTTTTTTTTTATAAAATATATAGACTATAAATACACAAACATATAATCTGTAATTAAAAACAAACTTTAAATTTTATTAAGAAGAGTGAATTATTTAGATCTTGTCATTTAAATGATGTACCGGTAAGTATAAATACAGTAATATAAATAATTGTTCCAACATATCTCCTTGATTAATCAAAACATTTTTATGGTTGACTATTATGTTTTTTGTTGGTTTGTTTAAACCAAAATTGGTTTTGTTTCAACTGCTTTTAATTCTATACGGTATAACTGAATTCAAGCTATTCAAGCTGTTAATTACAGAAAATGTTTACTTCTTTATTTTGGTGATATTATATTTTGTAAACTCACTGTATCACAATAGCATTACATGGAAAAACACCAATATATAGCCTTAATTATATAAATTAAGTTGTAAATAATGAATGGTTGGTAATATCTTAGTCGCTTGCACTAATGATTTTCACATAAGATGTATAATTTTTGTAATTCTAGTTGCAAAATGCGCAAATTATATTTTATTAGATAAATTCCATAAAGGTTTATTGTGTTTATTAACAACGGATTTCCTTTACTTTCTCTATCTACCACTACATTGTATACATGTACAGTAATAGGTCAACATACAATTTACGTTCAAAACCAATAGAATGTTTACATACAATGTTGTGGAGGTAGCAAAATAAGAGCTTTATTATATTTAAGATTTGTTTCTGTAATGTTATAAATGGTAATGCAATTAAATGGCAGTATAATTTTTATATAAATTTGAATGTAAAATTTGTTATGATGTTTTAAATGTACAGTAGACTCATAACTGTCCAGCTGTTAAAAAAGCCTGATGTGATTTTCAGTGGTTTCTTTGAGTTCATGGAGCATGGAAACTTTGGTAGCAGTATGTTTCCAGCAAAGTAACCACTCTTAAACAGTACAGTAATTGATTTAAAAATACTTTTCAGTTTTGTATCTGCAAATCATGTATTGCTGTTTTTCATAGGCGATTTAATCAACAATGTAAACTGTTCCGTAAAACTAAGAATTAATTTATTATGTATAGAACTTCACTTTTTAGTTAAAAATTGAGCTGGATATTTGCAAGTCTACTTTTTATAATTATTATGAAGGCAATAGAAATTTAACGTAAAAATATTATTGATAAACCAAAAGAAAGTTGTGTAAAATGTTTAACATGACAATCTATTTATGTAATATAATTTGTTTGAAAAATGTATGTTATTGTTTTTCTATTTTACTCTTATAATTTGGACACAATCAAAATAGATTCAATAATATGTAGGCTATTAAGATGTAAAATATTAGCTTTATAGTGAATCGTAAACAGCTAGCAATGCCTAAGGTTTTAGTTTAATTTTCAATAAAACAAATGCCATATGAAAAATATGGTTTCCAATTAATTACTTTACATTTTAAATAAATTGATTTATTTTTAGATGCTTGTTAACTATTTTTGTTAATAAATATTGGCTTTTGGTTATAATTGTGAACCTTCAAAAAAAGTCATTCGCACACATAGATTTGTTACTATATAACACATTTTCTTGATTAAAAAAAGGAATATTTTTCTATTCATCGGTAAAACATGTTCGATATGAACCACAATAAAAGTGTTTTCTCTTGATAAAGTTTAGTGACAAGATCAAATTAACCAAAATTTAAATCTACAAATACAGTATTAGATTATTGTATACAAGTATTGTGTAGTTTGGAACAAGCCTTTTTCTTGCATGAATGATTTTCTTTCAAACTAAAATGATATGAAATCATTATAAATAATAATAGTTTTGAAAATAACAATTCCCACTGTTTGAAATAGAAACAAAATGATTTATTTCTGCACTAATATACATTTCAATCAAATTTGTTAGGTCAGAGAAAACTCATATGGGCTCAAGAAAGTCATGTTAGTGGTACAAAATGGAATTTTGTTTTTACTAGTAATTTCTGCATTGGGTATAACCATAATATTTTATAATAATTAATAACATATTATATTCTGACCGAACAAAAATAGTTGATGTTGTAAATTTTGTACAATTATTAAAATGTTTTGAAGTAATAACTATAGAAGATACTTTATGTCAAACATCATTTGAAAATGTCTTGCCTTTTCCCATATGATTTTTATACTGTTAATTTTGTTTAAATATTTATTTCAAAGTCATGTTTATTCACAGTGAAAAACATTTTTATTACTATTTTTGGGTGATTTAAAATTCATAATTTATAAGTTGCATTATGTTGATGATCTAAACCAACCGAATATGCTTACAAATAACTATTTTTTATTGTGACTTCCCGCCATCAATCTTTTTGAAGTTTTTTCCTTCAATTTAAATTTTCACAAATTACATGACACGTGTTTTGGATCTTATTGTCCATCATAGGGTGATGAAAAACACTTTCATCCACATAACACTCACGCACAATAAACATAAACGTTCACATCAATGTCTGCACGCCAGTGCTACACAGTATACTGTGTTATCAGCTGCTATAGGCAAGGTAGTTATCCGGCTTATTAGGTTGAAGGTGGGGAGGTTGTGTCAAACAGTTTTTTATAATAATAATCACCTGATAATAATAATAATGATGATAATAGTAAATCACATAATATTCTATCCGGGTGCTGTAGTTCATTTTGTACTCTTCCGTCCGGTTCATGTAATTGCCCTTTTTTTACGTGGAACAGACAGGGCGCTCGTTCAACACGCGATATAAACAGCATATCCAGGCACTCAAACACCCTGTGAAATAAGGTTGGGGAACACTTGGTAAGTTGTGATCATTCATATGACAACAGCACGAATGAAAACTTGCAAATATTAAAGACTATGGGAGACCCCCAATGGAACCTTCTAAAAACATATGTTATATTTTATTTATAATAAAGGTGTAGGATTAATAATAACCTCAAAACTAAGATGGCAAATAATGTTAAATGTTCAAATTAAATTATTTCTTATATTTTATAACAGCAGTTATAATAATGGTTAAAAGAATCAGCAAGGCTCAGGTCTACACTTTAAAACCCTAACCTAAAAGCTAGAAATACAAAAATAATTGCTTCAAATTTTGAAATCAGCTGTTAATGGAAATATTAGAGCAAACAGCTATATTATCTGTTATTTTATTCAATTGGTTGCTACGGTAATAAATGTAAATACATGTGTTGGTTTATCATTTTAGCCCTAACCTAAGAATTCTTTCCGACTAAATTTACAAATATTGAAAAAAAATGTTTTTTTATCGAAATGAATTACTCAGGGATATTGTAGCTTTTTATTAGTAAAACTATTTTTTCAATCGGTTCAGTAGTGCCAGAGATTACATTCAAACAAACAAAAAAAACAAACTTTACCTCTTTATAATATTAGTATAGATATGCAAAAGAGCAATTACATGAACTGTTTGGAAGAGTACCAAATTTATTAAAATGGAACTACGGAACATAGAAGGATTATTGAATGAAAAAAAAAACTGATGCAAATCCCACCTTCGAGCTAATAAGCTGGATAACTATATGTTGCCTATAGCAGCTGATAACACAGTGCACCATGTAGCGCGCTGGCGCACAGACATTTATGTTTTTATGTGTGAGTGTTAGGATGACTGTCATTTTAAATGTTTTTAATTAAGTGTTTTTCATTACCCGATGATGGACAATAGGGTCGAAAACATGTGTCGTTTATTTGTAAAAATTTTAATTGAAGGAAAAACTTCAATATTATTGCTGCCGGTGAGTCACAATAACAAATAGTTATAAGCTGCAATATATTTTAAGTGGCTGTAACTAAACAAGGTTAACATTTCTAGCTAAGTATTATATATGTTAAACAAAAATAGTGTCAGTGTTATACCTACTACGCCAAGTTAAACCCTTTAATCTATGAGCAATTTCATTTCAGCTTTAACTAAAATAGAATAACAGATTAAAGAACGATAAACATTTTTATTGGATATAGCATATGCCTTTCACAGTTATTCAAAACATTATTTTCTTTAAAACTGTAAGGATTTTTAAATTGCTGATTTCAGAATGCAAAATGCTTTAAAAATTAAATACCATATGGATTTATAATTTTTGAAAGGCATACAGCATTTTTAAACATTATTTTTAAAGGGTTATTGCCAATGCACAGATTAGTAAAAGTATAG
>JAGFPH010008531.1:22489-45167 GCA_018207615.1 Philaenus spumarius
TAGCTAATAATAATAATATTTATTAGTTAATCTCCTAGTTTAAAATCACCTCTCCTACCCCTCCTACAATAATGAAGTCACTGTGAATCTGTTTAATAATTTAAATATGTTTGTGAGAAAGTATATGGCAGTTTCTGGTACCGTTTATTATTTTTAAGATTTATTTTCTCTTTTTTTTTCCGTTGTATATTCCAAAGCTCTTCTAAAACTTGTTTTGTTCTCAATTTGTTTTATTCCTACTACACAGTTGCTCAAATACCCACATAGTTTCTGTAACACTTGCACTTTACCAAGCACTCTACAGTTGAACGTAACTATAGCATTAAAACTCCAATTTTTAATGTTTTTATCCCAACAAATTTGTCTTTGTCCAAACTATTAAGGAGGCTGGGAGGTTGTATCTTAACCATGTTAAATTTGAATTATTCATGACCCGTTTTCTCAGGACTCATAATATGTTATTCAAATTTGTATGTGTCATTACTTGGGTCAAACCCAAAATATAGACACACGATTTTCAAAAATATATATACCTTTGTATTTTACATTTTTGTTTTTATAAAACTCCAAAAAATATGCATAAAAAATTAATTTATAAAATTCTTAAATGGAAACTAGCTTTTTAAATGGAAAATCCTTATCTTAAAATCTACAGTTCTATCACACAAATAACTTATACAAATTTCAAGCTAATACTTCCAGTAGTTTCTGAAATAATGGGACATTTGTAAAAAAATACAACTTTCGGAAAAATGCATTTAAAATTTGTTTAATACTTCTACAATTTAGGAACTTCTTACAATATTTTAATAAAGTCCAGCCCCATAACACGGGTTGTCTTCACCTTCTTCATCATTAAAAGCCTCTTCTAACTTCCTTTTGGCACTTTCTCTTTGCTGTCTTGCTTTTCGCTTTGAAGATTAGTCAGAATTTTCTCGCACGCCAACCCTCGTATTGGGAGGATTTTCAATTAAATGGAAACTAGCTTTTTAAATGGAAAATCCTCCAGTTAAAATCTACCGTCTATCACACAAATAACTGATACAAATTTGAAGCTAATACTTACAGTCGTTTCTGAAATAATGGGTAATTTGTAAAAAAACTACAACTTTCGGAAAAACGATTTAAAAATTGTTTATAATACTTCTCCAATTTAGGAACTTCTTACAATATTTAAGTTACGTCCAGTACCATAACACTGGTTGTCTTCACCTTCTTCATCATTAAAAGCCTCTTCTAACTTTCTTTTGGCACTTTCTCTTTGCTGTCTTGCTTTTCTTTCTGAAGATTAGACAGCATTTTCTCAGCTCTCCGCATACGCTTTGCATCAAGTGAGGACATGGCTAGTGCAGTATTATTTCTAGTTGTGGATGTCCCTAATTTATTTGGTACAAGGCATCTGGTAATTCTAAAACTTGTTAAATGCTAAAACTGCATCATAAACCCCAAACTCTAGTGTACTGTGTACAAACACGGTTTTGGGCAAACGAGAAAAAATTACTCCATTCAAGGATTCATTTTCATTCTGGCTTTTGCCATGTAGAAGTTTAGCTAGAATTGTAAAGTTTGCCAGATCCCTGAAAATAGATTTCATTGAAGTCATCGCTGCTATAAGATTACTGCTAGATCTTCTGAAATACTAAAGTGTGCACGAGTAAAAGAACAACAACAGGTGACAGGGCTAAATACCCAGACCAAATCAAGTGACACAGCTACACATACAATTTTGTAATAATATTTCTGTAAGTCGGATTTATAAAAACTATGTCTTGATTTAAAGCTAAACAACTGTAGAATCAAAATCAACAATAATAAAAAATGTTTTTCTTCATAATTAACCTCCCAACTCCTTTAAAGGCATCTTTTTGGTTCATTCGTGCAATCATTTTAGCTCCAGAAAAATAAGTTTTATTTCTAACATAATGGCCTCAGGCACTGCATGAGTAGGTCTATACTTCTCCCCTGAAATTAAGGAATTTTTTAATGTGCACCATGAGAGAGTTTTGTTACTCCGCCATTTTGTTTTGATTGCACATGTACAAAATAAAACTAGAGGGTAACTTTTGTACATATCTATGTAATATAACTACAAAGTTTCAAGTTTGTAGAGTTTTCCATATTTGCGGCATATTAATTCCAAAATAGCGACCTCTTCGTGGGACACATAGTAATAATTTAGTCTATGGCTAACAATAGACGAGACACCGGTGTACGGCACACTAGTGTACGGGACACTAAATGTACTATCAATTAAATGTGTGTCAACAGATGAGACACTGAGTAGCGCGCTACCAGATTCTGTGGCTCTACGGTGTCTCTCCCTGCGAGAAGCTGGGACACCGGAAAGTGTCCCGTACACCGGTGTCTCGTCTGTTGTTAGCCTATCACTACTGGACAAATAATGTATCGATTGTTAAAATTTACAAGAACTAATGAATAGAACTTTCATTAGTTAAATGTTTTAAATGCTCCAAAACCTCGCGCAGACAAAGAAACTATAGATATAGAATCTGTAACATTTCCGTTTGCAAGACAGGTATTAATGTATACTAGGAGAGACCCTTGCTTGCTCCGCACACGAACCCCCGATGGAACCTTCTAAAAACATATGCTATGTTTTGTTTATAACAAAAGCGTAGGATTAATAATAACCTCAAAACTAAGATGGTAAATCATGTTAAATGTTCAAATCAAATTGTTCCGTATATTTTATAGCAATAGTTATAATAAAGGTTGAAAGAACTAGTAAGGTTCAGGTGTTTTTGGTCAGGCTTAATCAAAAACTTAACCAAAATGTTACTCACTATCAATTACCGTATAGTATCAATAAATAGGTCTACTATATGTGTTATTTATTTTTAATTAGGATGTAACATAGTTTTTTCTTATTTTTAAATTCCTTAACGTAAGTTTTTATTGGTTTGAGTTTGTTGAAACATGTGTTGGTTCAGTATAGGCCTAACTTAAAATATTATTTTATACTAAAAGCTGAACGTCTGAATCAACTGTATTATCTGTTATTTAATAAACGGTACCAAGAACTGGCACATACTTTCTCACAAACACATTTAAATTACTAAACAGATTCACTGTGACTTTTAGGATGGGGTAGGAGAGTTTTTTTTATTAAAGTTGGAGATTAACTAATAAATATTATTATTATTATCTAGAGAGAAAACTATTCGATCGATTTCGAACAAATTTGCACCAAACACGTCAATTAGGTCTTTATAGATGCACGTAAAAAGGATTAGAACAATTTTGATAAACAACCCCCTTTATGCCCAAAAAACCCCAAAAAATCATTTATTATTATTATTATTAGCTAAACGAGAATTTTTAGACAGATGCGGGTTTTTGCATATGGTAGGGCACATTAAAGGCTACAAATAAGCAACATTTTATCAAAATCGTTAGAGCCGTTTTCTTATAAAAAAAATAATAACTGATTTTTTGTGGGTTTTTTGGCCAAAAATGGGGTTGTTTTTCAAAATGTTTCAAAACCCTTTTTCGTGCATCTATATAGGCCTACTGGACATGTCTGGTGCAAATTTGGTTGAAATCGATTGAATAGTTTTCTCTCTAGCTTTGTATACTTTTATTAAACTTGGAGATTAACTAACAAATATTATTATTATTATCTAGAGAGAAAACTATTCGATCGATTTCGAAAAAATTTGCACCAAACACGTCAATATGCACGTAATAAGGTTTTGAAAAATTTGAAAAACAACTCCCTTTATGCCCAAAAAACCCCAAAAGATCTGTTATTATTATTATTAGCAAAACGAGAATTTTTAGAAAGATGCGGGTTTTTGCATATGGTAGGGCACATTAAAGGCTACAAATAAGCCAAATTTGATCAAAATCGTTAGAGCCGTTTTTTTATAAAAAAATAATAACAGATTTTTTAGTATTGGCCAAAAAGGGGGTTGTTTTTCAAAATTGTTCAAAACCCTTTTTCGTGCATCTATACATACGTACTGGACATGTCTGGTGCAAATTTGGTTGAAATCGATGGAATAGTTTTCTCTCTAGCTTTGTATACATACAGACAGACATTTTGTAAAAACCAGTTTTTTGAACTCAGGGGGTCCTAAAACGGATATTTCCACAAAAATCTCAACATCGATTTTTTTGCAATCACTATACTTTCTCTATACTATAGTATAGTGAGAAAGTAAAAATCATTATTTACTTTTCCGAAAGCAGCTGGATTAGTTTGTTTTTTTATTATAAACAGTTGTTTTGTATAGAAATGTTTTTATAACCTAATGAATACTATAAACATCATTATTTACATCCACGAAAGCAGCTGGATTAGTTTGTTTCTTATTATAAACAGCTGTTTTTTATAGAAATGGTTTTTAAATTCGTTCCACGTTAATCTTGTTGGGAAAACCAGACCTTTGAGATTAGCTCACGCCATTAAGGATAAGAATTTTTGACGTCTAAAACCTTATTGCAAAACTTCGAAATGTGACGAATTTTTTGACAACTTAAACATTAAATTTGGTCCAGAAATAACGGAGGAGTTGAGTTCACAAAAAAACTGCTTCACGTATTACATAAATAAGGACTGGTTCTGCGACGCCTGCAGTATACGCAACACGCGCTACACCTTCGTACATTGTGTAGTATTTAAAATTTATGCAGGAGTTATTATAAATAAGTTTAACATGTCAATTTTACTGTTACAAATAAGTTCAACTGATATTTTCGTAAATAGTTCGTCTTTTACTGCCTTCACTAGTGGTTGGTTGCCTTCGCTAATGATCTTGGTAGAAGCAAGATGGTTGTTACAATGTAGGCGCAGTATTGAGTTTTCAGATTATCAAGATCACGTGGGATTGTCTTTGTATTAATTTCATATTATGGTGATTTGTTTAATTGATGGTTTAATTGTTGGTGGATTTGTTTTACGTAGTCTGCAGTTAATTAGGTTACTCTAAAAAGAAACTACAGTTGTTTATATACAGTCCAAGAATATATAATAATTCGGGAATGTTTAATAATTTTCCTCAACTCTTAAGTTAATACAAATATTAAAATTAACTAAATTACAAGTGAAGGACGTAGATAAAACCGGAAAAATACCACAATTTAAAAAATAGCATTTATATTGAAATGTTTGTCATAAAAACATATTTTCAAGAACAAAAATTCAGTTAGAACGATAAATTTTACATGGTTCAATTTTACTCCTCATCAGTTGTGTATTCATCCAGAGTGATCAAATCTACTTCATTCATTGTTCAACCTGGTTGATCGTTTTTCCGTTCACTTTAGATAACTAATCAATGATGATTATTAAAAGTGACATCCACCTAACCTTTCATAAATTGTGTTCTTAGTGAAATTGAATATTAATCAGCTGTTTTTCGATTATTGCATGCTATGGTAATAATTATTGAAATGGCTGCAAATAAACATATTATGTAAATCCTAGTACTGATATTTCTTTATTTTGATACACAATTTCGTTATCTGCTAAAGATGTTTAAATTCAACAAATTCTATTAATTTTGATCTTTTCTTTTGAAATAGTAATAAAGCAGGTTGGGTCATTTCTGAAACATAGTATTGAGGTTATGTTAATCCTGCAATAATTTTTACTATATTTAGGCCTGGTTTCAAAACTTTAGTTGACAGAAGATAGTAGAACTAGGACTAAAATCGTAATGAAAGCCTCTCACGTTTCTAAAGAATGTATTTGAGGTTATAATTAATCTTGCAAATACTGTTAATATATTTAAGCCTGGTTTCATAATTTTAGTTGACAGAAGATTAACGAGATTCTCTAGCGAATTTTACAACTGCGAGCTAAGCGAAGCAGACATCTGAGGCCGAAGGCCAAGGCGGGGTTGGGACGCGAAGCGTTCAGGGGCAGAGTCCCTAGTAGTAATGAAGCAGGATGGCCGATTGGCGTTACTACAGCCAGATACGGGGTAGGAACCAAGTAGGTTCGGACCTGGATACTGGCTATTGAATTATCTGCATTATACGCTGTTGAGTATTAAAAAAAAAAACAAAAAAAGCAGGATAAAATAAAAAGAATAATATATTGTCAGAAAGCAACTAACTCCTAGTCGAGTTTGGTAGTGTAAGACAGATTTT
This sequence comes from Philaenus spumarius, assembly GCA_018207615.1. Taxonomy (NCBI): domain Eukaryota; kingdom Metazoa; phylum Arthropoda; class Insecta; order Hemiptera; family Aphrophoridae; genus Philaenus; species Philaenus spumarius. Next base: position 28,607 of record JAGFPH010008531.1, read on the forward strand.
ACGTATTTAAAAAAAAAATTAATTTGGGTTTTAAAATGATGAAATAGTTATTTGTATCTTAAGGCAGGAAAGTATCATTTTGTCGCTTCGAAAGGAAATGTAGCCGTACGAGCACACCGAGGGCGGTAATTTTCTTGGGAACCACTAAGGTACTTTCTTCCCGTAAGACACACAACATTCTTCCTCCAGCTACAGTTTCAGTAAATAATTTGCATTTTACTGTGGAAGAAACTTTATAAACACACGGACATATATATTTAAAAATAAACGGTACCAGATAACTGCCACATACTTTCTCCCAGTTGAAACTTTATACCTTCCCAAGAGTAGCATAGGAGGAGGTTTTTTTAGAATTTCAAAAGTAGGAAAATGTTACCATGGAAAATATTAGATGTATGTAACACACATCCATATTATATTATTATTTAAACTATTCGATCGATTTCGAACAAATTTGTACCAAACATGTCAATTAGGCCTGTATAGATGCACGAAAAAAGGTTATGACAAATTTTGAAAAATAACCCAATTTTGGCCAAAACCCCCCCAAAAATCAGTTATTATTATTATTATTATTACCTAAACGAGAATTTGTAGAAAGGTGCGTTTTTTGTGCATATGTAGGGTTCATTAAGGGCTACAAATAAGCCACATTTTATCAAAATCGTTAGAGCCGTTTTTGAGAAAATTTTCTCGTGTTTTGGCCATTTTTCGGGGGTAAAACCCCTTAAAAATCAAAAATTTGAAAGAATAAAAAAACGCCTGGAGATATTCCAGAACTACACCTACATACTAAATTTCATCAAAATCGGACCGTTGCTATGGTCTCCAGCTCTGTACACATCCTTATAGACACACGGACAGACATCACAAAAAAACACTTTTTTGGGTTCAGGGAGCACCAAAACAAACAATTACACTAAAAATATTTTTGGGTTCTTGGAGCACCAACACAGATAATTTCACTAAACATTTTTTGGGAGTTCAGGGAGCTCCAAAACAGACAATTCCACTAAAAATTCAAATTCGAAAATTTGGACGAAAGCAATACTTTCTCCATATACTACGTATAGGGGGGGGGGGAGAAAGTAAAAAGAATTGAGGTTATGACAAGAATACACAGACTCGGAAGTTCATTGATGCATTGTTGTTTCAGCAGTTGTTTGACTAACGTATGATTTAGCGGGTGGAAAAGTGTCCATTTAAAAACATTGAATGTACTTTATAGCCCACCTATCAATGCTTTTTGTATGGAATTACTCTATTATTGAGGCAGAAAAGACCTCTTAAAGTAATAGCTGAAGGAAAAATAATAACTTGAATACAAAATACAAAAAAAAAAAAAAAAAAACAAGAGAACGCGTAATTTTTGAAAGAATTTCAGCACCAAGTAACTGTAGTTTTTAGTAAAACCATCGATTCTCCACTACTAGATTTCATGATGGCGAAGTATTGTTAAGGGTCGGCTCTAGTAAAACAGAAAGCAACCTGCGACTCCAGCGTAGCGGCGGTAGGTTACGCGGACATTGCTCATCCTAAATCCATTTAAAACCCGCAATTGTTCAAATAGCGTTTTTTTAAAAATACCAAACTCTTGGGGACAAAATTCTTCATCCGAATGGCTTGATCATTTTTCGCTATAATTAATAGTTACAACGTACACAAATATTTAAAGTCACCCTATAGCGGCGGTATGTTACACGGACATTGCTCAGCCTAAATCCATTTAAAACCCGCAATTGTTCAAATAGCATTTAAAAAAAAATACCAAACTCTTGGGGACGAAATTCTTTATGCAAATGGCTTGGTACTTTTTCGCTATAATTAATAGTGACAACATAAAAAAATATTAAAAATAATTTTTTTTAATTGTTAATAAATATTAAACAAAATGTTTTTCTTAATTTTGGAAAAGCCATTTGCATGCGTATTGGCCATAGCTTTAAAATGACATATCGTTCATAATTATCCGATCAAAAATAAAGGAAAAATATGGATTTTAATTTAACATTGGTCTTATGGAGTGTCACCAACATGGCCGACAGCTAGAGCCGACCCTTAAGTTTTTAGTTAATAGCATAACAAAAAAATATGTGATAGCAATAGCTTAGTTTTTTTTTAATTAGGGCTAAAATTCTCGAAGGAGTCGTCAGACTGGGATCTGAAGCGGATGGAAAGCCAATTTATTTTATTATTAATCAGCAATTTTATTTCTGATTATTGTTATAGGCACTATAGTGATCATGAAAAGCCATGTCGTCGCCCCCCAGCGTGGTCGACATTACAAGTGGGAGGGGGGAATATGGTAGGGGCGCCGTTTACTAAAACGCTTATAACTTGAGAACCGTTCAAGATAGAACATTAAAAAAACCGACAATATACTGTACTCCATAAAATATGAGCTTTAAAAAAGGTTATTGCGTTTATAGTCGTAAAGTTGTTGGTTTATGAGTAAAGAGCATTGTTATTGGTAAATGGGCAAACATTGTGATTAAAATAAGCAAAACCAATAATTTTTGTGTATTTGTTCCTTAGGTCAAGACAATCAAAAAACGTCAGATAAATATGGGTCTGAAATGCCTAGTTTTCTGTCTGTCCGTCCGTTTGTGTTTTTTACAAATTATTTTATAACTTGAGTACTATATTAGATAGAAACTTCAAATTTGGCACGAACGTGTACCTTGGTAGGTCAAACAAGTGTGTAAAATTTATTTACGATATCTTAAACAGTTTCAAGATGGCGATCATTTAAATTTTTGATGTTAAATTTCACGAAAACCGTAATTTTTATAAAAAATGTTTACCAGTAATCAAAAATTTAGAATTTTAAGACGAACAAACTCATACTTTATTTGCTACAATCGGATAATAAATAACTGAGTAATGAGACATTTACCTAATTATTTAACAACTGTACACGGCAAATTGTTGTTTAGTGCAAATTTTGTGTGATATTTATTTAACATCAAAGATTTTAAATGGCCGCCATCTTGAAACTGTTTAAGATATCGTAACGAAATTTTATAAAATTGTTACGGGTGGAAAAGTGCTTCCCAGGCGACAAAGTTAACTCAATGATTTTTTATAAGGACACATTTCCGCCCGCCGCATGATAAGCTGTTCTTTCTACCCTATTAATGAGGCAGAAAAGACCTCTTAAAGTAGTAAGTAGCTGGAAGAAAATTACGGCAATAAAAAAAAATGTTTTTGCCTCGTTTTTCTTTTTGTTTTTCGTGAACGAATAGATGGTAAGCCTGTGGTGATTTCTCTCCGATACATGTGACTTTTTCCACTCACCGTAGCTCAGCGACGACGTGGTAGGGAAACCTTGTTAGATATTCAAACTCACACTTGTTTTATATAAATTGTTAAAAGCTTTGACAACACGTTGCGTGCGGCTGTCGTTATTTACTATTGCTCTATTTACAACGAACACACATCCTGTTTGGAAGCTGTTCTTGTTAAATTATTCATCAGAAAATATTATCAAGATCTGACAACAACAAAAAATACGCGTACAACATAATTGCTCATTTTTTTATTACATGCCCTTGCCTGTAAACAGTCGACAAGCATGATATATTTTAAAACATGAATTACACGATAAGATTTTTAATTTTGTTCTGAATTTGGCCATGAAAAAACATGTTTTTGCCTCGTCTCTCTTTCTGCCTTTCGTGAACGATTTGATAGTGGCATTTGGTAAAGATCCTGCAGAAGATAGGGGTGACATTACTTTTTTTAGTAAGTAAAGCCCTATTTCAGAATAGCCCAGCGGAATGTGAAAGAAGCCCAGACCGTAGTGAAATTACTGGGACCAATGCGTCATGTAAGGTAACGGTCCCTCGCATGGGCGCCCATATGATATTTTCTAAGGGGGGGGGGGGAGGAACTAGACCGGTGTATGGAGTGTGTAACACCGGTCTATAACACGTTCACTGCTAAGGACGCACATGTAAGCTTGAAACTGAACACTATGAGAAGCGGCCGACGCACAGTGCATTTGCATGCCAACCCCCGTATTGAGAGTATTTTCAATACACAGTGCATTGCGTGCTTCGCACAGCAACCCCAGTATTGGGAGTAATTTTAGTATAGAGTGCATTGCGTGCTTCGCACGCCAACCTCCGTATTGGGAGTATTTTCAATACACAATGCATTGCGTGCTTCGCACGCCAACCCCCGTATTGTGACTATTTTCAATACACAGTGCATTTTGTAAAAAATAAAATAAGTATATACTAGCTGACCCGTGCGAATATTTCGCAAGTTCGGAGTAGGTCTACATTTACCTGATTTAACACGTTGATTTTAATTCAGTTAATTAAGTTTATTTATTTACATTGGTTTATAAATAACAGTTTCCCTATACAATCTTACAGTGTAAACAATCTAACTAACAGCTGTCATGCTAGTCAAAAAGATGGTTAGTAGATGGCGCCTTTCATTAGGAACATACAGAGTATAATATAAAAGTTTTTTAAATTAATTTTTGTTATTAAAACATGAATTTTAAGCTGTTTGTCTATTTTTCCCGTGTAGTGGTTAAGGAAAGCTTTAAAATAATGCCTCATTCATGTAATTTGATGATGTATTAAGGAAGTTATGGCGTACCGACAAAAAAATAGTCTTGAGAAATAATATGTGCGTTATAATCAAACGGCACATGTAAAACATATTGTAGTGCTAATCTCTTTAAAGAAAAATACCTGACTATAGTTATTAATATACATATTTTCCTTTCCTGAGACCTAGGTCTTAGCCGAGGCCCCCCTCTGTCCATAGGTATGGGCGCCTGTGGACCCTCGACCATTCTGGGCTTCGCGGCAAGCTGTTCGCAATGTAGCCAAAAATGCTACCAATGGTTTGTGCTCTCCAGGCACAACTCGGCGCACATTTAGAGGATTGGTTTCTTGAGGCAGAGGGTATGCTAGGGCCTCTTGCGCAATTATCTTACATGGATAGTGAACAAGATCATTTATCGGGAGTTTCCTATGAATTTTGTTCCGGGAACTGTACATAAAACATCATTGCACAGGATTACAGTAAATTTCGATTGATGTAACTCACAAATTGTACTCGGGCTTATATACTTCTTAAATCCCTACCCAAAAACAATTAAACGGTCTAACTCCGCAATTTTGAATCGGGAACCTGTAAAAAAAACAGCAATTTTGAAGCATATTTCTTATTTACTACCCATTATCAATCCGGGAATAAAACATTTATATATATATTTATATAAATTAATGAACTTTGGGTATCGTCTCCAAATATGATCTGAAACTTATAGAAACGAAGTCCTACCCTCCTCCGACCAACTGTTTTCAAGTTGGGTCGAGTGTAATAGCTCTTATTTTCTTGAAAAATTCGGCTAATTACATGAAACGCACCCTCGACAGTCAGTCAACGCCCAGCGAGTGATGTACATATGCGTTGTGTGTGTGTGCATTCGGAGCGAAAGGCCGAGCTGGACTGTGTGAACAATGCAGTGCGGAGTGAGTCTGACTGATGATGAGTCTTCGACCTTCGGTACTGTTTGCGAGCGCCGAGGGAGACAAGTATACGGTACCCCGTTTTCCGAAGAGGGAAAATAAAATCCCTCCCGGACCAAAACCGGCAGGGCAAGAACTTTAGAAGGGGGTGTGTAGTGGTAGATGGGAAGGAGCAACTGTTTAAAGTGCCTAGGGCGCTGGGGAGGTTGAAAAGGTCCTGGGGAGTGCATGCCCTCTTGAAATTGAGAGTGTCGGTGGCGAACCCAAGGTGGTTCTAGTACGCCTTGTACCTAGCTCAAAACCAAGTTTAGTTCTAATATTAAACAATGTTTTCGTCAATTGTTTATTTATGAAACTAATCTAATGATTAATGCATTTCCTCTTTTAAAATGGCTAAAGTGACCTCTGATATCCAACACTTGATAAATAAGACATTAACTAAACAAGTTTTCAGTATAACATAAACCATATTTTATGTTTTCCCCTTCACTTTATAAAAGAAACAAGATTTTGCATATTTTGTTTTATGATACATACACACATGTATAACGCACACATAAACACTTAGTTATGCATGTAAATAATGCGAAATTGAAAATGTTTCCCTAGTAACCTTCAAAGTCAAACTATAACTTATTACCGAATTTCCATAGATATTGCAGTGACTCTTTTGGTGAGACCTAACGTCGGTAGTGGCCAATGAGCACCGATCATGGTCCCCAGAACACGTTTTGGGGTGTCATTAAAAAATTTGATACACAGGATGTCCCCGAACTTTCTAGTCCCCTTTTGTGGATTTGTTCCTGGATCGAGACAAACATATTTCACAATATAAACATGGGAGCTTAATATTATATATACACACACGCACATATATATATATATATATATATATGATTTTTAATGACACCCCAAAACGTGTTCTGGGGACCATGATCGGTGCTCATTTGCTACTCCCGACCTTGGGTCTTACCATAAGGGCTACTGCAATAGCTCATTTTTCCTATGGAAATTCGCTAATAATATTAATCTGGTAGTCAGGATATCGGATTCATTTAGTAGCGTAGTAAGAGTAAGATAGACAGATATCCGTGATTATTGGTTACGCGATGGTGATGTCATCAGTCCTTAATTTACTTGCACCTGCTTCCTGCCTTTTATCAAGCTACAGTAGTTGGAATTTTACGGATCCTGGGATTGGTCCCGGGATTCGTTTTTGCGGTCCTGAAATCACGGAATCGAAAATATCGTCCGGGATTGGATCCCCTAATCACAGTAGGTACGCAACTACAATCTTAACATATTTGCATTGTTTTAGGTTGTAAGTTATGGAAACTCAAGCCTGATACGTGAGCGATTCCCCCTTCCACTTCCTGCCCTCATGTTGTTTAGAAGTAGTAAACATCTGATGTTTGTACAAACATGGAACATCTTCAATCAGCATCTGTTAATGGGTAAATACAGCGCGTGCCAAAATAAACAGTGCCGAAATTGTAATTGACTTCCCCTTTGAATTAATTAACGTTAATTTAAATTTGCTTTTCTCAGTTTCTTTGGCACAAAACTACTTATAAACTCTAACTTTCAGAACGCCATTATGTAGCGGCGGGGCCGTCGCGGATATTCCCATTACATTTGTACACTATTTTCTGTATTAATGAACTGGGGGGGGGCCTCGCTCATATTTTCACGATTAATTAGGACAGAGGCACGTTTAACGGGATAGGGTGGCGGTGGAGGTAGCAGTGACCTGGATCAAGACGTATGCATATAAAAGCCAGAGTTTTTCCGTGAATGACAGGATCTGTTTGTATAGTAGAGAGAAGCAATGGCCTTGTGTAAAAACGTAATTATTGCCTACAAATAATTCGTAAGAGTCGTTTTGAATGAAAACATCGTTGAATCTACTTTTGATTAAATACTTGTTTCTTACAATAGGTTTAAGTATACGCATCTTTTTATACTTACTATTTTATTAACTGTTACTTTTACTATGCAAAACAATTAAATTTAATCAAGAAAACCATCTATGATAAAAATATCAGTAGGTTTATCTTTTTATCGATCAGTACCAATATTGTGCGGTGTCATTAAAATGTATATATATACAGTATGTGTTTATATGTGTTCGTACTCTAATTACCGCCTATTTCGTCCAATTTGGTCCAAATTTGGTGCACACTTTGTTAAAAAAATCTAGCTACCGAAAGGACGTTTCTTGACTAGAAGGTAAGGTTGTTTCTCCATAGTTTTTCTTATTATATAAACTTCACTTAACACTTGTCCAGTCTTAGCCCAGCGCGTATTCCTGACTTTAATTAATCAAATAAATGTATGAACTGTAACAAGTATAAGACATGTACAAAATAACATTTTAACCATTTTATATTACTTGTTTTATATTACTTGTTGCCTGAATATGTCGTCAGTGGAACGGTGAAACATGTAGGGATGTAAAATCAAGGATCGCTAACACATACAAGATATTATTAAGTTGCTTTTTTCGGAAATTAAGTCGATTAATTATCACCCTTCGGTTTGATCTCGATAAGAAGGTACTTCAACTTCGTTACAATCTGTAAACGCCTAAAAGAACCGACTAATCGATTGTATCCTAGACGAACGGACACCGCTGACCATTAGCCTTGTAGAGTTGTTTTATCTCCGTTGTAAATCTCACATTGTAAAGCTTATTAACAAAGTTCCGTGAATATAAATAAATTAGCATGCGTTTAAACGTAAACCCGCCCATCGTTTATCATGTGGCTTCGTAGAGAGCAATATATATGTAAAATAAATTAATAAAACCGGTTATTATGAAAATAAAATCATATTCCTGCCAAACTTGATATCGGCCTTGGCATATACATCTGTTGGTCTATAGGTGAGTAATAACTTCGCAGTAAGGTGTGTATTGATGCGGGTGTTGCGTAATGAAAATGGCGCTATAAAGCTATAATATAGTGCTATAAGCTGTAAAGTTTAGCGATATAGCGCACCTACCGAGCTCGGATATATTTATAGCAAATCTGATGCTTGCGTACAAGTTTAATGTCATCCAACTTATTAGCTTGGTTTTCAAGATGTGATTGTATTAGCATTTTTATTTTCTTACGACCAAAATTCAAGGGTTTTTCAGGACTTAAATTTTATCACAAACAATATGTGTATATTACACATGTTTGAGATGGGGTGGTAGGAGGGGTAGGGGGTTTTGGAATTTTGCAAATAGGTTTTCTAAGGATCCTTCTGACGGAGAATAACTGCCCCAGGTCAAATCTTGCATAAATCTTTCAAAAATATTATAAAATTATAAAAATCATTTGCAAAATAAAATGTTTAAGCCTAGCGAACGAATGCTGAGTTTTATTTTCTACCAACAGAAATTCATGGCTTTCCATAATATGCCACAAAAAAGGGGTTGCCGTTTAAAAAATCAAAGTGGCCCCCTTTCAAAATGGTAGACATTTTTACCCCTCCCCCATTAAACAGAAAAAGTGTTATTATAGTTATGGTAGAAGTTTTTCGTTGACATAACAATCAATTTAAATTATAAATATTTAAATTTATATCAATTAAAAAAATCGAAAGTTGGCCGCCATTTTGGAATAAAAAACATTAAAAAATGTTTTTTTAAATGAGAACTTGTAGCCTAATAAACAGAGGGCTTTCGTTAAACAACAATTTGAACAATGACATCGATAGCTGTATTATGTTTTTAAAAAGTTAACAAAAACAGTATTAGTTGATTTTCAAAAGTTATTTGTTTGTCTAAAATATTTATTAGTGTTAAGAGCGTTTTCATTGGTTCAAAACGTTTCTATACAAAAAATATCATCCGTTCAGGGGAGTGTTTTTAAAACTTTATACTCTTCTAACTTTTAAACGGTTAGTCGAAACCGGAAAAATGGCGGGTAAGATAAAAATTTCAGTCACCAAATTAAACAGAAATAAAAGCCCAGAGGAGATACTACTTAACTTTTTTTTAATAGCTCTTATAGATTTCAAGAGGAACAGCTGGCACACTTATATCAATCACCCTGTATACCACCGTTGACCGCTATCGACTTGTACAGGGTGTCCCATAAGTAAAGTGCCAAACTTCGGGAATGCCTTTTAAGATACTGAAATCTGAAAATATCTTATTTTACACTCTACATATTGATTGTTATTTTTATTTTGTATATACACATTTTTAATTAAATAAAATATAATTAACAATCTCTGAAGTTATTATTAAATGAGTTCTTGACAATATACCCATAAATTACAAATAAAATTATTAATTATTTGTAAGATCATTTCAGGAAGCTACATATAAGTAACATTTTTAGCCGTGGTTACAATCGATATTTACAGTTATGAATAATACGAATTCAATAAATCGTGTTACATATGAAGGCATCCCGAGATAATAATAATATTTCACATTACAAGTAAAATTAGCTATCATATCATTTACGAACTCTGAACTTTCGTTCGATCTATTGTGCAAGAAATTTTATCTTGACAAGCAATTTGTTTTCCAATTCATTTTGAGGTTATCACTCGAGGTCTTGGGAAAGGTTAGATTTTATTTTCACACTTAAACTATTTGAACCGGATACTTTTATGGTATTTTACGTTTTGATTGATTTTGGGGGACGGGCTATAATGTCGCGTATAATAACAAAATTTGCAGAACAATATCCTATATCTATTTTTTTTTTTTAGATAAACAAAATAAAATGTTTTATTCTATTAAAAAAATCTTAAAAATTCTTACTTCCTGTCAAGAAACGTACTTCTAGTTGTTGGATTTTTTTGGCAAACGAACTCGTCCGAGTGAATTGGAAAACCAATGCGTTTACCAAATTTAGACCAAATCGGACGTAAAATGCGGCCGTTGGAGCGTGAACACATACCTATAATATACAGTTTTTAATTGCGGGTAAGATAAAAATTTCAGTCACCAAATTAAACAGAAATAAAAGTCCAGAGGAGATACTAGTTAACTTTTTTTTAATAGCTCTTATAGATTTCAAGAGGAACAGCTGGCACAATTACAGGGTGTCCCATAAGTAAAGTGCCAAACTTAGGGAATGCCTTTTCAGATACTGAAATCTGAAAATATCTGAAACTAGTTTATACTAACATATAATGCTTCCGACTCCGTGCTTGCTCCACTTTCATATCAGGGCGATGGAAAAGTTGTCCTTCATAATTTTAAACATGTAACACGTATTAACTCCAAACTTTCAGGATGTTAGGGTATATTGGGCAAATTCTGCACCTTTTATAAAGAATGAATTTTACTTTTATTCGGTTAAGGGTATGTTGCAGTAAACAATTTTAAATATTAACCCTTATTGTGTGATACCTCATTTTAAAACCCTCGTTGAAACTAGACAATTTTTTAAAAGTAAACACCTCTCCGACACCCCACCTAAAATAGCGGAGCTAAGAAATTCAGATGTTCCATTTTTCTACGTATCGTATTCTACATGCAATTAGATGCGTATTGATTTTACGATACAGAAACATTGCAAAATTTTTACATTATGATTTAGGACAGATTTACTACCAAGAATTTTTTTCATATTTATGTCAATTTAAAAATCTGAACTTCTTGGCTCCGCCATTTTGGATTATTGTATCGGAAAGGGGTTTACTTCACACCGATTTTCTCTTCTCAACGAGGGCTTTAAAATGAGGTATCACACTATAAGGGTACCAATTATTAGGTTGAGGGTCAACCCCTCCCCCCCCGAAATCCTGAAATTTAGTAGTAAAAATTAATAATAGGTTTAAAAAGTGCAAATCTATATATATAAAATCGAAATACCACTCATTCACTCACTCATCACGATTTCTCAAAAACTACCGAACGGATTGAAATGAAATTTGGTATGTAGCTTCCTCTAGGGCCATAGGTGCTTACTAAGAAAGGGTTTGAAAAAAATTCGAAATTTTAGCGGGGTTTGGGGGATTAAAGTTATTAAATCACGATTTCTTCAAAACTACCGAACGGATTGGAATGAAATTTAGTATGTTGCTTCCTCTAGGGCCATAGGTGCTCACTAAGAAAGGGTATGAACAATTTCGAAATTTTAGGAGGGGTTTGGGAGGATTAAAGATACTAAAATCATAATTTCAGATCTTTTATTATTATGACAATAGTGCTTTCATTATTTAAGATCTATATATATAAAAGCCAAATACCACTCACTGACTGAACACTTAGAAAGAATACAATTACGTTAAAAAGACTGAAAATACCAACCACCACGGGCAACGCCGTACGGGTCAGCTAGAAATTATAAAATAGACAACACAATAAAGTATCCAGCAACATATTTTACATCACTGTGCATTGCATGCATACTAGTGTTTAGATTTACTTGATTAAATTACAACGTACAATACACATGGATGCAGTAGGTTACAGCCTTACTCTCTTGTGAGCTTGATCTGATCTGTTAAATACCAAAACTATGTAAAAATACTTTACTCTAACAAAACACGCAATGCATTGTGTATTGAAAATACTCCCAAAACAGTTGTGGGCGTGCGAAGCACGCAATGCATTGTACCTTGAAAATACTCCCAATATGGGGGTTGGCGTGCAATGCATTGTGCGTCGGAAGCTTCTCATAGTGTTCAGTGTCAAGCTCACATGTGCGTCCTTAGCAGTGAACGTGTTAAAATGGTTTAAATCCCCGAAAAGTTTTCTGGCTACGGCCTTGAGGGTACTATTTAATTTTTTTGACTTGCAACCCCCCCCCCCGCTATAACGATTTTGATACAAAATGTCTGTCTGTATGTATGTCTGTAATGTGTCTGTATGTGTACAAAGCTAGAGCGAAAACTATTCGATCGATTTCGAACAAATTTGCACCAGACATGTCAAGTAGTCCTGTATAGATGCACGAAAAACGGTTTTGAACATTTTTGGAAAATAACCCCCTTTTTGGCAAAAAAAACCCAAAAAATCAGTTAACCCTTTGAGGACCAAGAAGTGATAAAATGTGAAAAAACTATATATTTCTTTATTCTTGTGATTCACTAAGGTTGTTTAGTAAAAAACTTTTTTTTACAAAAGTAAAGTAAAAGATAGTTTATCAGCACCATCTAGGAGTGGTTAGTGGAAGTTTGCTTGGTTGCTCTTAAGTTTGAATCTATATAAGTTGTATGTGTGAGAAGTTTATAATAATAACTTAGATCAGTTCTTATTTAGTAATTAATTTAAAGCAATATGCTACCCTTTTAATACAAAATACTGACAAGTGAAAGACTAGAACATGTTTTAAAAATTGGGGAAATCACATCATATAAATTGACAATTAATTGAAAGCAAGTAATAGCCAACAAGTCCTGCTTTTTGGTGGCATTTGTTGAAACTAGGTATAGACCTGATGTTTTACAGAACTGCAATGGTACTCTAAAGTACCTCCAGGCCTCAACTTGTAGATAAAGCCACTGTTACCTTTTATAAAGACAGTTGAATTGGGTGGTACTTAAAAGTACCGTCGGGCAACAAAGGGTTAAGTTATTATTTTTTTAATAAAAACGGCTGTAACGATTTTGATAAAGTGTGGCTTATTTGTAGCCTTTAATGTACCCCACTATATGCAAAAAACGCATCTTTCTAAAAATTCTCGTTTAGCTAATAATAATAATAACTGATTTTTGGGGTTTTTTTTGGCCATAAAGGGGGTTGTTTTTCAAAAATTTTCAAAACCTTTTTTTGTGCATCTATACAGGCCTAATTGACGTGTTTGGTGCAAATTTGTTGGAAATCGATAGAATAGCTTTCTCTCTAGATAATAATAATAATAATATTTATTAGTTAATCTTCTACTTTAATAAATCACCTCTCCTACCCCACCTACAATTATGAATTCACAGTGAATCTGTTTAATAATTTAAATATGTTTGTGAAAAAGTATGCGCCAGTTCCTGGCACCGTTTATTTATATTTATAGCCTAAATGACTAGAAATTACTTTATTTTTAATTTTAAACCATTCTACGTAATAATCACTAATATTTTAAAGCTTACGCACATGTGCGTCCCCCCCTCCAGCACCCCTTTAACTGAATAAGGGTAAAATTCATTAATTTCATTAAAAGGTGCAGAATTTTCCGAATAGAACTTCATGAAAGATTGGAGTTAATACGTATAACAGGTTTAAAATTACGAAAGTGTTGCGGAACTTTTGCAACACCCTATAGTCTAGAGGCTGTACCCATGCTGGCTCATCTCGACATCTCTTGGCGAAGCAAATGCAAACAGATTATTGTATACTCTATTTTAACGGAAATTACTATTTGTTAGGACAGAGGCACTTATATCGAGGTAAGGTGGAGAGGGTAGCGGTGGCCACCTGACTCGTGCCGGTAACATTAACTTTGAACCAAGTTTGACCATTTATTCAAAGTTATTTTTGTTTACGTTTCGGGGAAGCAGAATGACCGACAGGCTAAAGGCGCTCGTCCTGTGTGAAACCTATACTACACTCGATTTCACGTTCACTGTGCAGTACAGAACGCCCATAAGCCATGCTATCCTTACGACAGTCTCAGCGATAATACCCAATTAAAAAACATCAACTCCCATGCTACGCTCGGTCAGTTGACGCAACCCGCATGACAATAAACGTGATGTTCGCTGTAATGGTAGTAGCATGTCTATTCTCCCGTAAGACCTCTACTGAACGTGGAATCAAGTGTAGATAATGATTAGATTCGAACGTAGTTACTCTTTGATGTACGCGCCCCCCCCCCCCCCCCCGTCTTCATTACTCTAACTCGTATATAGTAAAGACGAATACATTTCATTTTAATGAATTATTCATTTTTAGAAAAGCTTTTAAATGTTTAGTTAATTTTAACACAGACGAAGGAATACTAATCAGTAACAATTTGTGGGCTGTAGACAACAACAGGTTAAATGTAACCAAAACAGTAAACAATGTTTCTGCTTCTGTAATTACATAATCGCTTTGAGTTGCATTTAATGAAAGGCTTCATTGTCCCGCTGAAGTAAGCGAAGAGTGATTAGAACGCTTTATTTCCTAGACAAAACAGATCAGGCGATAACGTGATATTACGGTCGTGTTAGTTTACTAAGATTATACCGGGTAATTCATAATACGGCAACTTCTCGGATAGCTAAAAATAAGGATAAACTCTCATATAAACATAGGCCCGAAAACGCTTCGTTTCCCAGTTATCCGCCATTTTGTTTTTTTTACAAAATAATTCATATCTAGAGAAATGTTTGATTGATTGAGTTCAAAACTAGGCACGAAGTTTAATCTAACAATGATCTATCTCGAGAAAAATAAGCGATTATATTCAATCATGCGTTTCGAAATGGCGGCTGTTTGAAAATTTCAAACGTAAATTACTCGAAAACCGAACATTTTAACAAAAAATGCCAAGATAGCTTTTTTGTAGCCCTTTTCCCTATCTATGGTTTCACTGTCAAAACAATCGGATGAAAGATAATAGTAAGGTTATGTGTAATAATTGGTTTGTTCAACCCGGCATTCTATACCAATGTTTAACAATGTTGTATGTACTTATCTTATTTTATTAAACGAGCAATTCTTGTACATTTGTTTATAAACTTATTTCGGGGATCTCGCTAACGGCTTTAACGATTTTGATGAAAATTTGTATATAGGGGTTTTTTTACGTCAGGAATCGAATGCGCTAGGTCTTATGTCTGCAATAATGCGCATAAACTGGGGAAAATGCGCATAACATTTAAACTCTGAACTTATTTTATATACCAGTTTTGAAGTCACTAAATATAGGCGAATGGATACATTATAGATACAATGAAGATATTTTACAAACAGATGTTAATCTGTTATTTTAATTCCAGATGTTTTATACTAATTTAACAAACATAAATCACTAGCTGACCCGTACGGCGTTGTTCGTGGTGGTTGGTATTTTCAGTCTTTTAAACGTAATTGTATTCTTTTTAAGTGTTCAGTCAGTGAGTGGTATTTGGCTTTTATATATATAGATCTTAAATAATAAAAGCACTATTGTCATAATAATAAAAGATCTGAAATTATGATTTTAGTAACTTTGATCCCCCAAACCCCTCCTAAAATTTCGAAATTTTTCATTCCAATTCTTAGTGAGCGCCTATGGCCCTAGAGGAAGCTACATACAAAATTTAATTCCAATCCGTTCTGTAGTTTTGAAGAAATCGTGATTTAATAATTTTGATCCAACCAAACCCCGCCTAAAATTTCGAATTTTTTGAAACCCTTTCTTAGCGAGCGCCTATGGCCCTAGAGGGAGCTATATACCAAATTTCATTCCAATCTGTTAGGTAATTTTGAAGAAATCGTGATTTAGTAATTTTTACCCCCCAAACCCCCCTAAAATTTCCAATTTTTTAAAACCCTTTTTTAGTGAACACTTATGGCAATAGAGGAAGCTACATACCAAATTTCATTCCAATCAGTTCGGTAGTTTTGAAGAAATCGTGATTTGATAACTTTGATCCCCCAAAACCCCCCTAAAATTTCGAATTTTTTCAAACCCTTTCTTAGTAAGCACCTATGGCTCTAGAGGAAGCTACATACCAAATTTCATTTCAATCCGTTCTGTAGTTTTGAAGAAATCGTGATTTAATAACTTTGATCTCCCCACAACCTCCTAAAATTTCGAATTTTTTTAAACCCTTTCTAAGCGAGCGCCTATGGCCCTAGAGGAAGCTACATACCAAATTTCATTCCAATCTGTTCGGTAATTTTGGATAAATCGTGATTTAGTCATTTTTATCCCCCAAAACCCCCTAAAGTTTCCAATTTTTTAAAACCCTTTTTTAGTGAACACTTATCTCCCTAGAGGAAGCTACATACCAAATTTAATTCCAATCCGTTCCGTAGTTTTGAAGAAGTGATTTAATAACTTTGATCCCCCCAAAACCTCCTAAAATTTCGATTTTTTTAAAACCCTTTTTTAGTGAACACTTATAGCCCTAGAGGAAGCTACATACCAAATTTCATTTCAATCCGTTCGGTAGTTTTGAAGAAATCGTGATTTAATAACTTTGAT
>JAGFPH010008532.1:0-15306 GCA_018207615.1 Philaenus spumarius
ATATTCTAATTCGGTTAAGGAATGGAGGTTGTAAGTAAAGAATTTTAAATAGCAACCCTGTTTGTGAGATACCTCATTTTAAAGCCAACGTTAAGACGAGAACATCTATGTAAAGTGAACCCATCTCCGATACCCCAATCCCAATCATGTTTATGTGTGTATACCACTATCTACAGAACAGTGAATCCATGATTTATTTTAAACTTTATTTGTATGTGTAGTTTGAGTTCGTACTTATTGCTATCTATCGGTTGTTGACTTTTGATGTGATAACTTCTATTGGCCCGTTGGGCACTTTCGCTTGACTGTGTTTCTGAAATCTCGCGTCACGCAAACTTTTTTGCGCAGACACAAGTCAGAGCGTGAAGGAATAGGAAATACATGTTATATATATACAAGTAAGTGCGTGGTTAGGGAACAGAAGATGCATAGTATTTAATAATACGTTATTATAATTATTAAATTATTAGTATATTATAATAATATTATATTACAATAAGTATGCCAAAGATAGTGACCATTATAAAATAGTCATTACTTATTTAGTGGCTAATGATTTTGAGTGAGGTATTAGTGTACGCACTCTACATAAAGTTCTAACAATAATTAAATACGTAAGGGATAATTATATTAATTGGTATTATAAATATTATATTTGTGCGTTTTAAATTTTGTAAGGAAGATTGATATTTGTCTAACTGAAGTGCATGTTGTACACTTTGACAAAGTTATATTTTACATGGTTTTACTGTTTATATATTATTACTCACTTAAATTAATATAAACTTTAGCTTCATATTAAAACAATGGAAGTCATACACGTTAATGGAGTATATATTCCTTACAGAGTAGATTCTAGGCCAGATGGCCAATGCTTATTCTACTCTTTAGCTTTAATTGCACATGGCAGTGATTCACTTCTGTTTGAGGTGAGGACCAGAGTTGTTAGTCATGTTTCAAACAATTGGCACAGGTTCAAACCACATGCTTTAAAAGTAACAGGAGATATAAAAAAAAAAAAAAGAATTAATCGCGGATACGAGCAAACCGGTAACTTTTGGAACCTCCTGTGAGATTCAAGCAGCATCCGAGATATTTTTTATGAATTAGGTGTACATAGATGGTTATTTGTTGTGGAAGAGTTTGACGAACCGATTGAGGGAGAAGGTATGCTAAGGTTTACTGGGGAACTGACGAGAGGCCACTTTGATGTTCTCATTCCTCTCACACCTTATTTACCTGACAACACAATGGATATTAGTGTGAAGGAAATACAGTCAGCTTCCCAATCCCAGGTTTTAGACGATGGTCTCCAAATTGCTCAACTTCCAACCCTATCAGAACAGTGTACATCATCATCTGATGCAGTTCGGTAGCACCACAACAAATACCAAAAAACGAGGAAAAAAAAGAAGAAAGCGTTTTTCTAATACAAATCGCGTAAACGCACATAGCCAAGCGGTAAAAAACAAATTTTCTTAAAATACGCACAGAATCAGCTAAAATACTTTAAGATGTAACATTTGCTGTAGGTAACCATATTATTGCAATAGTGTAACGTTTTTACACTATATTTGCCCGAAATCTTACTTTCCATCATACACTTATACATTGGGGCGTACATACACACCGGCTTGCAGGCGCCACCGACATTTTTGTAGTAAATGAATCACACGCCGGCAGCACTAACTGGACCCGTAGCTTCCACGAGGTTGCCGTCCACAGTACCTTCGCCATTTTTCTTTATCATATCAGTTTGACTAACAACGCAGTGCAGAAGCTAACGTTTTGCTTCTTGTGTTTTCACATCATGTAGAGAGTTTTCTTTACCAAATGCTTTAATAAGCCGTAAACCAGGTAAAATAATTAATTTTATTTAATATGTAGCATATAGTCCACGGATATCTGAATATTTCCATAATTTCAATGTTGTTAATATTAGTTACTGTTTGTTGCGTGTAACCTATTGTGTTTTGTAAAAGGCAATTTATAATTTTAATTAACCCCACAAATTTTGATATTTTGTAAAGCCTGAACTATAAAATATAGCCTGAACAGTGTTTTAACTGATTAGCCTGGAAAATAGACAATTTAACTGAAGTGAGTTCATGTAAAGTTAACTATAAATTATAAACTATGCTCTAAAGAATTTCTGCGCCAATTATAATTCAGCAAGTAATTAAAACAGCATATTTCTTTTAGATTGCCAGAGCCAAAGTGTAACTTTGTACCAATTAACACTTGATCTTTTAATTACTAGTGAAAATTGTAAATTATAAAGTCATATTAGATCAAATTGACATGTTAAGACAAATTACAACAGGACTAATTACAGCATGGCTGCTGTAAACATGCTGTAATTTTATTCTAACATAATATTTTACTTTTGGCTATATAAAACAACTAATGCCTATATTATGTTCTGGTCCTTTAGAGAAATCTGGTTTAAGTTCCTGAGTTTAACTTCGACTTCTAATGCATATCCACCTATAATTAAATGTGAACTTCACCTTCGCTACTACAGCTTACTTCTACGCTGTTTCAAAGAAAAAGTGCGATCATTTAATTAATAACTTATTATAAAAATAAACAGAAAAAGGCTATTATAATCACTATGAACTTATAATAAACTGGCAAAACTTAGTGACTTTCAGAAATATAAAAAGGCTTTTAAACAATTTTTATGTAATTAAAATAATATGATTCTGTAATATATATGTTAATTATTAAATAATAAGGGCGGTGAGGTACCTATTTTTAACACTACGGACCCCAAGGGTCAGAAATCAAAATTTCTTTCAATAAATATAATGACGTCATAATTTCTGTAATACTTTAAGTACAAAATTTTATATTATTTTATTTTGTTAATACTTCTTTTGGAATTGCAGTTTTTCTTTTTACATATAATGCGCATATATATATATTTTTTTTTATAAACGTTGGCCAACTTAGAATATACCAAATTATTTTGTAAGTACTATTGTATAAACTAATGTTTAAGACCATGTGTGCCATAAGCAAATTTTCTTTCCTTGTTTGATTAACTAAGTCTAAATTTAAATAATATAATTAAATACAGGGGGGGGTTTTTTTTTTTTTTTTTTTTTTTTTTTTTGTAAGGGAGGGAACTAAATAAAACAATCTGTTACCATATTTTTGGGGCGTATATCATTTCATCTTTTATTATAATTAAGGGCGTATCAATTTTTTTTTTAATAAACTAAAGTTTATTGTTATAAATGTGTACATTAATTGTATTTATCCAATAACCTGTCAAGGAACATTTCAGATATCTCGACTTCGCTAAGGTAAGACTTGTGTCTGGTAAATTTTACATTTTATAAACATAATGTATGTGCCATCCATAATTTAGGCTCAGTACGCTTTCCACATAGTTTCACCTTTTTGGATGGTAACAATAGCGAACATTGTCCTGTCAGCTAATAGTGTATATAGACAAGTAAGCGCGTGGAGAGGGGATATACGATACATAACATATTATAATACGTTATTATAATATTATTATTATAATTAATATTATTATAATTATCCCTTATATATTGAATTATTCTTAGATTGTATTAATACCTCACTCAAAATCATTAGTCACTAAAGAAATACAATAATATTATTGTTACATAATAATATTATTACATAGTAATATTATAACTATAATAATATTACTATATTATTATATTATAATTATGCTATTTCAAAATATGATATAATATTTTTTGACAATATATTGACTTGTGTAATTTGTTGACATTTATTCTCCTCTATTATTAATACTATTAAAAATATAAATCGGTCATAGAAGTTACATCTTCCAACGTGTGGTCTTAAGCACACCCAATGGTTTTTTCTTACCTAAATATATTACGTTCTATTAGCTGTTTTTAACAACTGTTTATGAATGTTTACCACTTCTTCCACCCACTAAATTTTAAGGGAGGATAAAATAACACTGTCAGTATTATAAAAAGCATTTATGTGATAATTGTCGTATGATGGCCATGAGTTCCTTTGAAATTGAGATTTATAGTTATTTCCTTGTTACATTGCAAAATTTTACTAAAATATTTCTAAGAAGTTAAGAGGTTTCCGTTTCGCCATGCCCAAACAACTGTGCACCAATACGAATTAAAATTCTGTTTTGGACAATTCCTTATTGTTGAAAATACTTTTACAACAGCTATATAAAAATAATGTGTATATTTACCTTACTTCCTGAAGGGTTGCAGGGCTTAATAGTTGTTTTAGCCGTAGGAAATGGAAATAAGGTACAGACAAAAATCGCACAGGTTCCGCTGCAGCACTCATCATCACCACGACACTTTAACAATGCATACAGTTTATTTTTAATAATTTATTAGTCTACAGTAGTTTAAGAATTATTTAATGTGCAAAATTAATAATGGTGTTTAATCTAGCCTTCTGCGAACATTTTTAATAATTATTTTTTAATAATCATATTATAACGTAAACAATATATTCTAGAACGTATAAAACCACATATATTTTGACTAGTGGACCCGGTAATGCTTCGCTATTGCATGGTATTTTCATAATGTTGACACAAAATAGTGAGCCCGAAGCGCTACGATCCTTTAACTCATTAACTGGCTCCAAACTAACTCAATAACGCCCACAACAACTAACTAAAGTTTAACTGCAATCTTATGAAAGGTATATGAATGCCAAATCTTGACCCTAAATCTCTACGACCATTTCCCTTTCAAACTAGATTTCCCACCTAAAATCATTCACGAATAATATGATGTGTTTGTCGAATTCCTAGAAATTTTGTCTATGTTTCCATTGATTTTTGAGTTTCAGTTTACATAATTTAATGACAGTAAGTTAGGAAAATATTTGAATATAGTAAGTTTTCTTTTAACAATCAAACAATTAGTTATTACTATTTTTAATTTGTAATAATTTACCTGCTTACACGCTTCCTCAGGAAGGGATAATTTAATTTAATTACAAATGAAAAAATATGGACCAATATCGGGATTTGAACCCAGGACCTTTACCATTCCGTGGTAACGCTCTACCGACTGCGCTATCCTGATCACTCCAGATATTTTTCTATTTTATCTCACTTGTACGGTTTTACCGCATTTATTGAACCAATAGACTGAATACCTCGCATATGCGACGTAGAACACAATTTAAATTGTTTTTGCAGCCTACAGTCTGGAGTGATCAGGATAGCTCAGTTGGTAGGGCGTTACCACGGAATGCTAAAGGTCCTGGGTTCAAATCGCGGTCTTGGTCCATATTTTTCATTTGTAATTAAATTAAATTAGTTATAGTTCCACTTTTTTTCAGAAATAGAATTAATGAAAACCAATAAAAAGATATTTCAAAAAAAGAATTCAGTTTTGTATCGCCTAAATCAGAAAAGATAAAATAATAAAATAAATAAATTCCCCAAAAAATAAATATAAAATAGGTTAACTTACCACTATGAGATTTAAGCAAGAGAAAAAGAGGTGAATTATTAGAATGAATTACATTTAATAAGTGAAATAAACCTACCATACCAAATTCTTTCTATTGTACTGTAATTGTATTTGCCTGTATATTAATGTATTCTAATACATTAATTAGGCTTGCAAATGTATTTCAATTTTGGTTTTATAATATAAACTTTTAAACTATATTCGGCTAAGTGACTTACATGAACTTACGTCCAGATTTAAAATAATAAAATTACAAATATAATACATTTTCTGTTACTATAACACCTTACAAATTACACAAACTGTTTTGTTCTTTTTTAAATTAACATGAGACACCATTCTTCCAGGTTAAAAATAATAAAATTACAAATATAGTACATTTTCTGTTACCATAACACCTTACAAATTACACAAACTGTTTTGTTCTTTTTTAAATTAACATGAGACACCATTGTTGTTATCAACATGTTTACAATTTAACAAATTAAAACTTAAGCAGTTTTTATTAGCGAATTTCCTTAGGAAAAATGAGCTATTGCAGTGGCCCAAGGTTGGGAGTAGCAAATAAGCTATTGATCATGGTCTCCAGAAGACGTTTTGGTGTGTCATTAAAAATCATATATATACATATGTGTTCGCAATCTAGCGGCCGCATTTTAAGTCCGATTTGGTTCAAATTTGGTACACATGTTGGTTGTCTACGTTAGTTCGATAGCCAAAAAAATCCAACAATCGGAAGCACGTGTTTTGACCGAAAGTAACTATTGTTTGAGATTTTTCCTACGAGAATGAATTTGTTTTTGAGTTTTTTCTACAAATATAAATGTAGGATGGTGTTCGGCACATTTTGATTTTTTACGCGACCTTATAGCTCGCTTGGTTCTCCCAAAATCGATCAAAACGTAAAATACCATAGAAGTATCTGGTTCAAAGCCCTGTGGGGATTCTACCTTGGGGTTGGCGTGCGAAGCACGTAATGCATTGTGTATTGAAGGTACTCCCAATACGGGGAATGGCGTGCGAAGCACGCAATGCTTTGTGTATTGAAGATACTCCCAATATGCGGAATGGCGTGCGAACCATTTTGCAGCTATTCAGCACCGTCGTGAATAGACCTATTTTCCAAATAGTTGGTTGAAACCTTAATACATATAAACTTAATTTTGGAAATTTGCTCAACTCACGTCAGCGGTTCAGCTGCTTGGTCGAATTATTGTATATTTATTATAATTGTATGAACCTAAATCATAGCGTTTACATGTATATGTATACTGTTTTAGCTATGCTAAATATTACGTAAAATTATATTTCGATCGATTGTTGGCGTGTAATGCACGCAACGGTTTAGTCTATTATACTGTTTTATTGTTTTGCACACTCCATACTTACTAAACTGCCCCACCACTTGCACCCACCACACACACCGTCAACGCAGCGTTTTGTGCAGCAGTCGCTATTGCCAGTACACTAGAATCAGAGTAATAGTATTGTGTTAATTCATTGCAGGGCTTTTTTTAAATGAGCCACCACTGCTATTTTGTAAACTATAACACTGACCGAGTACTTCAAAATAGGGAAGCATTCTTTGTTTTTAGGAAATCTAAAAAAAAACGTAGATAAAATATTTTCAAATGGCCGCCATTTTCCAAAATGGCGGTACACTTTCGAATGTCTTATGGAACACTGAATTTTATAATGATTT
Source organism: Philaenus spumarius (assembly GCA_018207615.1). Taxonomy (NCBI): domain Eukaryota; kingdom Metazoa; phylum Arthropoda; class Insecta; order Hemiptera; family Aphrophoridae; genus Philaenus; species Philaenus spumarius. The sequence goes on from JAGFPH010008532.1 coordinate 7,177, forward strand.
TAGACTTTACAAGTTAAAGTCTTTTTTATTCTTGGTGTTATATATATATATATGTATATATGCGACTAACCGTTCAACAGTTCAAGTGGTGTAGCCTACAGTTGTAAAACACTCTAACTGAGCGGAAGAATTTTTTAAGGAAACGTTTTGAACCAATGGAAAAACGTTTCCATAAAAAATACTCTTAACACTAATAAAACTTTATGTAGACAAATAACTTTTAAATATCAAGAAATACGTTTTTTGTTATAATTTCAGAGGAAATAAGTGACAAACTACAAATTTATCACTCGTAATAATAACCAAGTTGGTAAAGAGGTTCAATATCAGCTGATTCAGAATCCAGAATTTATTAAAATCCAAAACCATCGTAAGGTACAGGCAGCCTATGGCGGCCATTTACAGATATTTTAGCTTGATATGTTCAACTTCTCAAAAAACAAAGAAAGGTTCCCCATTTAAGTTTGTTTGCTGTCAGATTTATAGTTTGTAAAATGCCCACATGTTGGCCTGTTTAAATTGGATTTTAAATATTAAAAAAGATTTGGATTCACAATAAAGTTCTCTATAACTTATTATATTCCTATCCCAATACACAATTAAAATAAATGTAAAATAATTCAAAATAAAAAAATATTGTTCACCATTTGTCGAATTTTAAATAGTAATTTTTATAGGCCTAATCAGTAAAGGTATTAAAATTCGTTCTAACAACCTGATTTTATTAAATTGTTACTATAAATATGTTTTCTATATGTGGTTCAAATTTTATTAAAATCGGTTAAATATTTTTAAAGTTATTCAATTTTTACTGAAGACATGAACAAACAATTTTTCACCGAATAAAGATATCGGAAAGTAATTTTTATAGGCTTATCAGTAAAGGTATTAAAATGTGTTGTAACAATCTGGTTTTTTCATATTATTATTAAAGATATGTTTTCTTTGTGTGGTTAAAATTTTATTAAAAACGGTTAAATATTTTTAAAGTTATTAAATTTTTACATAAGGCTCTTCAATTTTTACATAAGGCTCTTCAATTTTTACATGATAAGCTTATGGAGCTTATGAGAAAGTTGGTCCCGATGACGTCACGAGTTATTGCGCATCCACTCGTGAACACCACCGTTAGAATTCTATATACCGTGGTTTAACTTAATAATATAACAGCTGATTTCACCCATCATCTGTAATACGCAAACAAAACCTAGCGCAGATTATACTTTGGGGTTATGTTTACAACTTCAATCAATAATATAGCCTATAATATTAATAACTTCTAAATAATTTGATCTATCAATATTAAATAAAAGGCAATTAAAAGATAATATTTGTATCTTTCTTTAAATATATATAATAATACCCATAAACACAAAATCTTAACAAATATTCCTACAGTTTTATAATAGTCCTTATAATTGTACACATTTACCGAGTTAAAAACCCCGTTTGCATAGTAGCCCAGTCGGTATAGGTTACAACTACCAGTAATTTGCAATACGGCTGATTTTTTTTATAAGTACCTTAAAGTATGTATATTAACATAAAAAAAGTTTACCAGTCTATCGATTTCCCAAAGTCGAAAAAAATCGATTATCATTTTTTTCTCGATTATTTTTAATATTTCAAGCTGGGATGAAGATAGAGAAACATAAAAAATACCACCGTGTAGGGGAAGTATTTTTCAACAAAAAAGGTCATATCTATTTTTTCGTCCGAGCATTGGTTTGTCTGGTCGATAATGCAGGTTTGTATTTTGCAGCAGTGCAAATCACTAAAAGGGGGAAATCACATTCATATATGAAGCGTTGGCTCATTCTAAATTGGCCGAATTTTAATATATCTTGACATAGGAGTTAAAATATATATTTTAAACATTTATGCTGAGTCTCAGCTTGTTATCTTGAAAATTACCCGATCTAGAACCACTTGACTTATCAATGGGTTTTTCGATGTTAGGAGTACCGGACCCACTAATTCATTTTAAACAGCTCCAATTTATAAAATTTTCAAAATATCAACCTGAAATTTTTTTTACAAGTTAAATATATAGATTCAAACAAGTCAAGGAGTATAAACCTTTTTTATTATTTACTTTTCAAAGCACAAGAAACGTTTTTAGATTTTTCATCAAAACGCTTGAGTAATCGGCTGCAGATTATTAGTCAATTTTTTAAATATAGTTTTTAAAATAAGTATAGAAAAAAACAATTGTGTTTTTAACTTCTGTACCAAATTTTAAATCGATATGTTCAAAAATGTCAAAAATGGAGTCGTTGAATCCAAAGGCGTTATAGTTAAAACGAGATAGGTAAAACAGATGACTATTTTCAAGCGCCTCGTTTTTAAAAATAACATTTTTTCCAGTCAAACAATTGCTCGGACAAAATAAATACATATGTTCTTTTTTGTTGAAAAATACCTCCCCTACACGGTGGTATTTTATATTGTTCTTTATCTTCATCCCAGTTCAAAATATTAAGGATAATCGAAAAAAAAATGATAATCGATTTTCTTTCGACTTTGGGAAATTGATAGACTGGTAAACTTTTTTTAGTGTTAATCTACATACTTTAATGTACTTATAAAAAATAAATCAGCCGTATTGTAAATTACTGGAACTTTTGGTCTAAATTTACCCCTAGCGACTGGCCTATAGTTAGGTAGGCCTAGATAAAGTTTGTTGTTTTTTTGAATAAATGATCTATTTCTGATGTGTATCTGATTAATAAACCAGTGATTTTTCACGGGGATTTACTAATAAAACATAATTTATATAATTGTTAATTTTTTTTAAATACTTGTAATGTTTTTAATAAAATTAATTCTTCTCGTAACCAATTATTTGGAAAAAAATTTATTTTTAGTTAATTTGGTCAATATAATTATTATATTACATATCGTACTGAAACCACATTAGCAAATAAGTTGCAAGTTTAGAAAGCATAAATAAACAACACATAATGTGTTTAACTGTCTTCAAATGATTAAAGAAATACATAAAACGTACATAATATTATAAATATGGCTATTTCTAAGTTTAGACAGTGTCACAAAACCAACAAAATTATTTTAAGTAACATATACTTACTTTTTCGAAATCTTGTTTGCAAGCTGACACTAAACTTTGAACAAATACTACAGCGATGATCAAACACACAAGATGATTAGAAGCCATGGCCGAGATCTGTTTCAACGTTTTAAACGTATATAATTTACTGTACATACAACTATCCCAGGTAATATAACCTTTCCCAAGGTTAAAAAACACCTAAATATAGCATCAATAACCTATTTTGTGTGTACACAGGTGTTCAAACAATGTCGTCATCGTGTTTTTCAATTAAATAAATAAACCGCTTCTTTCTAACTATGAACATTAATTTTTATGTAAACGAAAAATGCCCGCACTTCAGTCAACAAATTGTTTTGTTCTTTTGCTTTAAACCAAATGGAACCGCTGGATACATTATGAAGGCAGTTTAAACAGCTTCAACAACAGGGACTTGGTTAGTCTCAGGAGAAACAACTGCTTTTTGGATGGATATTCTTGATATTTCCGAAGACCTGAGACAATTTATTTAGCATATACTGTATATATCAGTCATATATTATGAAGTAATTTTAATAAAGCAGTTCAAAATCAGGAAGAACAGTGTACACACTTGACAATGTAAATATAGGCTACTCTTGAAATTTGGATAGCACTAAATTTGAACCGTATAGCATGAAGTTTTTTATCGGTTTTCCCATTCCGTTCGTTATTTGAATGAAGCACAAAATATTGTTGAATCATTTTAATTAGCTTCGCGACAATATTGCGCAAACTAAACTTCAAAAGAAATAAGTAATCGATTTGCTAAATGGATACTATTAGTCAAAGAATTCAAGAAATGTATGAAATCGTAAAAAAATGTATTTATTATTACGCATCATCCTAGCACTTCAATTGTCGTTGTTTATATTTATCTACGGTTCAATAATCACAGAATGTAACACGTTCACTTGACCCTGCATTGTCTTTGATCTGCTTGGAAGTACTGCATCATAATTTCCCGCAACTACACATAGTGTAGTAATTTTAAATCAAAATTACTTCATTACCTACATTACCTCTTTATGCTAGGGATTTGGTATGTGAGGGAAAGGTGGGCATAGTGGCCACGCTAAGGAATCGTATTATTTTTCAATAAATAAAAATTATTTTTAATAATAAAAATTTGACATAAATTAGTTTAGTTATTTAGATTTATGACAAAAAATTATTTTAACTCTATTGCGGTTACTTATTGAAAAAACTTATTTCCCCGTAACCCTACCAAATGGCCGATTTTCCCTATGGTCGAACAAATTTTTGACTGCGTTTTAAAAAAAAGGAATGTTTATTTTCTCACACAAAACCAATATTATCATTAAATATATTTATTTGTTTATCAATTTATTTGCAAAGATCACATATGAACTCGTTGCCTTCTTCTTCGCACCATGTGCCCAATGTAGACAGCTTGAACACCTATTCACCCTGCATTGTTTCTGGATTTAGACAAGTAGTCCCCACAGAACAAGCAATCAACATCACTGACGTTACTGTTATCAGAGTCCTCAAGTAAAGCACGATTACCAGCTTTCGATTTCTTTTTCCCAACAACTTTTTTCTTCTTTATTTCCTTCGTCTTTTTATACTTCTTTTCTTTGTTTGGGTTCCAGTTTTAATTTCTTCAATCTTTCTTTTTCTTCATTAGCTGTTACGAACAGAGCAATGTCTGTTTTGTAAGGGCTTGAAGTTAAAACTGCTGCTGATCCTTTTGTCGGTTACTTTTTCGTTTGGTAACGTTTGCTTTTGGTATTGGGATAATATCATGAGGGCTTACACCAGATGAGGTACTGGGCATGGAAAGTGGGCTTACAGCAGATGAGGTACTGGGTCTTGGTGAGTCTCTAGAGATGAAAACAAATGTATCGTCGGGGTCTCCGGAACCTACAGCGGTGTCATCATGGCCGTGGCCACTTTACCCTCTTTGACGCCATTACATAAATGCGACTTATCAGAATAAATGACTAATACTAGTTCTTACTTTGACATATACATTTATAGCTTAAATCAGGTTATTTTAAGAAAAGGCTTCAAACCCTACATATTAGGAATCAGAATGTAGTTATAATAATAATTACAAAAACACTTACCTTACATCAACACGTTAAAAACATGAAAATCTTAAACAACTTTCAAACTAGTTATCAGGACAGCTCCTAAATTCAGTATGACAATGATGGTAGACTACTGAAGTAGTTGAAATGTTTGCCACTTCGTGGCAGCACTTTACAGGTAAAAATATAACCAATGGCTACTTTGACCGCCATGGCCACTTTTGCCTTACGGAAATTCTGGACAAGCAGAAGAACTTCTGTATGATGATGAATGAGGTTGTGAAAATTATGTACCAGTATAGAGTATTACGTTATGTTAATTGTGTGAATTTAGCACAAATGTATTAAATGTGGTTGTTTTTTACTTTAGATGTTATTAAATTATTTCCACTTCTTTATATTTAGTTTCGTAATTCTTGTAAAATTTAATATTAATTTTCCAATATAACTGCCACATCACAGGTGTTTTTTGCGAGGACTTTTATTATTATTCCAATAGGCAAATGCAACATACATACCAAATACCATGCTTGTACCATAGTGATCTCAGAAGAAGTTTACTATGGTAGCCTAGTTTGGTAGCGAAATGCACCGAAGTCATCAGCAGTGTAACATATATAATAATTCACATAAAATATAAGTGAAAAGAGAAAAATTATGTATTGGTATAAAACTGTTCAAGAAATTAGCATTTTTAAATTTAAATTTAAATTTTTGTTTGTTAAAATTTGTTTTATAACTTTCCTTAATTTCCGGTAATTTGTGTTTTTTTTTTTAACAATAGTAAAAATAGTTTTCCAAATATTGTATTTTATGGCTAAAAGGTTCATTTTATTGAAAATTTCTATAAACAAAAGTTGTACCTCTTTTTGTGAAAAACATTTCTTATATATAACATTTTTTTTAGGAAGAATAGTTTTTGAGTTATCTTGTTTTTGGACGCCATTTTCCACGATGGTGGCCGTAGAACCGGTTTTTTTTTTGCGAGGACTTTTAGTATGTTATTACAGTAGCTAAATACAACATATTTACCAAATCACTAGCTTATAAGAGTTTTTTTAAAGTAATTTGTCTAACATGACTGGACCAATAGCCTACATTTGGAGGTTTATGTGTTATAAACAAACATATTTGGCAGGTTTCTTCTTGTTTTATTGTACTATTTTTGAAATAACGGATAACTATCACCCATAGTTTATCCCTATCGTTAATTCAAGTTTTTTAATCAAATTCAACGTTTATTGTGAGTTCAATGCAGGACGGTGTGTGCAGCTATATATAATTGGCTATTAGGTGCATCCAACTTTGAAAATACTTTCATTTTATATTGTGTTGTTTTCAAATAATAATAATAATAATAATATAAATCATAAATAATAATCACAACAATAATCACTGCACAAAGATTAATTAGGTAATTCTTAACTTTTACAGGGTCAAATTTAAATGTTATGATACTTACTTAACTATGTTACTGAAAAACTCATTTGAAATTGGAAAAAATTGCTAATTAATGTCGGAAATCTATATATATAAAAATGAATTGCTGTTCGTTAGTCTCGCTAAAACTCGAGAACGGCTGGACCGATTTGGCTATTTTTGGTCTTAAAATGTTTGTAGTAGTTCATAGAAGGTTTATACGCAAAGAAAAGTTTGAAAAGTTTCTCGAAAAAGTTTCAAATTTGGAAGAAACTGAACAGCATTTATTGTATGAACTCAAAACCATAGCTCACAAAAACAGCTGTTCGTATAAAAAGCTTATGTTTGTTTACATGTATTACCATAGCAACATTACTTAGCAAATTTATAATTACTTTAATACTCTTCAAAACCAACAGCTTTTTAAGGTTAGATTGAAAAACTATAAACAAACACAAATAAAAATGCTTACAGAATAATTCAACTCAAACATTGGTTATTAAATATCTATATAGGCCTACTTAGAGATATGCTGCTTAAAATATTGTTTATATAAAATATATAATAACTATGAAGTTTTTAATACTTTTCAAAACATATTTTAGCTATCAATAATAATTAAAACAAACAAATTATTTGACACCATGCATAACCATAAACATACACGAGTTTAAACATATTTTATTGAAAACTAAACAAACCATCTGAATTAAACTAAATGCCATTAAAATATTACATTCGTATCTTTATTTTGATATATACTATATATTGTATATTTAAATACTAAACAATATATATCTTATACTAATTAGGCCTATACATTTTAAATTACAAACTCTATTTGAACCAGTTTGTTACATCCTATGTTACAAAGTGATTCAAATATCTTTTCTACGACCCCCAGCTAATTTAAACCCTCTCTAAGAAAGGGTTAAAATAAATTCGAAATTTTAGGGTGGTTTGGAGAGGGGGTTCTAAGTTACTAAAAATCCCTATAAGAACGAATTGGAATGAAATTTGGTACGTAGCTTTCTATAAAGCCGTAGGTGCTCGCAACATTGTCAATGAAATTAAGTGAAAGTCAAACTTAGTAAAAACTATAAATTAAAACGATATATTTAAAGTTTTTTCATGTTAGATAGTAGTTTACAGGAATACAATTTTCAGTGCTTTCCTAAATAGCGTAGACTTTTTTCATGACCACAGTAGGATACGCACAGGTATTCAACGAACACTTAAAAAGAATTACAATTACTTCAAAAAGATTGAAAATACCAACAACCACGGGCAACGCCGTACGGGTCAGCTAGTCTTTAATAATTATGAAAAATATAAAACATAGCTACAGTTCTAATTTATAGCCTTCAGTCACAGAATGTTTTCCATTTGCAAACATAATATAAGTTAGTATAATAATTATTGACCATGTATAACAAAAAACACAAGCATACCGAAAAACAGCCTGAAGCTCTAACTTACAGTATGTAGTCACAGTATGTTTCCATTTTGTAAATATAGAGAGTGTTCATAAAGTCCCTTTAACCCCATAAAGTCCCTTTAACC
>JAGFPH010008532.1:15406-31558 GCA_018207615.1 Philaenus spumarius
GTAACATATTACTTTAAAATTTCATTTAATAAAATATAGACTTAATTATAATATAAAAGCAAAAATAGTAAGTACCATTGATCGTTCACAACTTTAAAATTATTACAAAATAATATTAGCTATAATAAAGGTCAAACATAACTATCATTACTTATGCCTAATATTAAAAACAAGAAATACAAATTACTTATAACAATGAATTCAGCTGTTAATATAAATTATTTTTAATAACATCCTGGATGCAACATTAGAGACTTTCAACCGATGATTAATACACCGAAACTTAAATTAATATTTAAATTTATTTCGAAGAATATATTAATATATTACCTTAAGAAATATAATTTCCTTACCGCTTTCAGGCCTCTAAACGTTTTTTTTTTACGATTTGCAAATATCCTCATTATCTTTAGGATCAGCGTACAGGCAAAAAAAAACATTATTCAGGCATACTAATTCAAGTTTTTTAATTTGGATTTTGTAAGTCATATATCATAATTTAAATAATTCGACCACGCATCTGAGCCGCTGACACGTGCCGAGCGAATTTCCAAAATTACGTTTCTAGACTTTTACAAACTCTTTGGGAAATTGGTATGCTCATCAATACCTGAATACCCAACGTAGATTTCAACCGGATACAGTTATGGTGATACCTTTTGATAGATTTCGGGGGAATCAGACATGCTATAAGGTCGCAAACAAAACAAAACGTACAGAATAATCGCATGTATTATTTTTCTTGATAATACTTCAAAAATATTCAATCTTGTACGAGAACATCTGAAACACGTTTTACTTTCGGTCTAAAAACGTTCGTCAGGTGTTGGAATTTAGCTAACGAAATTAGACAAATCGGAAGTAAAACTTTGCGAAAGTATAAACACATATATTTTGAATAAACAATTTTATTTTAATGACACCCCCGAAACGTTCTCTATAGCTGCTCATTTTTGCTATGGAAATTTGCTAATAACATATTGTCACATTTATTCGATTGTGTTGTAAGATTATTTTTGTAGGCTAAATGTAAAATCAAATTCTTTTATATTCTGTTAAGGCTCTTTTTTATCTTGAAGAAAACTCCCGAGTGTATAGTATGATTTTAATAAAAAGAACTGACTCAAGCTGCAAAGTCGTTGAAACATGCATTCGCAATAACGTGTTTCGGCTTCTATTTATAAATTAATAATCCGGGAAACTACTTTAAGTTATAAAAAAGGCTTTATATTTTTTACGTGGTAGCTTAAAATATGGAAATTATTGCTTAAAACTCCCAAAAAATGCATTAAAAATAATTTTTACTCATATAAACTGCTGATTAAAAGGAGTTGCCGTCGATATCTTTCAATTATGAGATATAAGACAAGAACACATAGCCTTTAAGAACAATTTAAGATGTTTCACAACTTTTTAGGTTGAAAAACGGCTCCGAAACACGTCAGTACGAACTGCATATTTTTGCTGTTTTACGCAAGGTATAGAAGACCCTTAATAGAATTTTCAGAAAAATTGTGACGAACCTATTTCTACATTTTTGCATAAAAGTTTCTACTTTTATTTTTCTGCTTAGTACAATTTCTCTGCCGTAAGTGGGTTTAAACTGTTTTATAAATGTTTTCCTTAATGTAATACGAACTAGTAACTAACAAAACCAAAATCGACTGGGGTAATTTCTACTACGATTAACGATTAAAAATCGTTTAAATTTCGTTTCAACTAACAGTAACGAGTTTCCATTTAGTACTGGAAAAATGCAATCACTTAAATAAATTTTAAAATAACGACAGTGCTATTATTTATGCAAACTGCTGAAGACGTTAATGTATTGTTTAAACTTAGTTAAACTATATTCCTGGTTATAGGACAGCGTAACGGTGACTTTAATGAAATACTTTATGTCAGTCACGAATTTATTCCAATCTCTGTTATAAAACGTTTTATTACATTCAGCTTAAACATTTACGTTACACAGTTTATCGAGACTGGATTAGATATTCTTTTATCACGTCCTTATTTTACTCAATAAAACCGTAAGAAATGTATTTTAGGGAATAAAACGTGGACACAGATTCTCGCTCAACTAAAGGTATTGGCAAACGCATTTCAACAACGTACGTAGTCGTCTTTAGAGACATTTGTAGTGTAATTAGCAATTATAACTGGAGTATTTTAAAGAGTATCCTTATATACAGGGTGTATCAGAGCGGATGGCCGAATTGTATAGCATCGAAACGAGAATACTTAGACATTTAGTTTAAACTGATAACCCCCTATTTCGACCCCAAGGAATTCAGGAAAAATGTTTTCAATCCTCTAAAATGCCCCAAAAGGGTATTTTTGGGGGGTGGGGGTTGGTTTTTGGGAAATTTTTAAATGTAAAGGAAGGTCGTGTTGTACCTCATTTTAAAGGTCTCGGTACACTGATCATTAAAATAAAATTGTTTTCATTTATCTTGCACCGTCAATACAGGGTGGCCCGAAACATCATAAAAACTTAAGTTTACATATCTTGTTAAATCTGACATAAAATTTTTTTAACAGCTACAATTTTTAAAGTACATTGACAAAGATGTGACCTTTCAAACAATACCTAATTTTGGTAAGTTTTCTCACATTTTTAGCAGGTTTCAAAATTTACAACTTTTAGAAGTTAAAAGTCAATATCTCAAAATTTTCAAACTGCAATGTGGGTCATCTTACATATCAAATTGAAGCCCTTACAATTATCAACATTTTTCATATTTGAATTTTTTTCATTTCTCTATTAGCTTAAAATTTACAGAAAAATATAATTTTTCTTATAATTACTGAGTTTTCGTGTATTTTATAAGTAGGCTTAAAAAATAACTGCTCACCGGTTAATTCCCTGGAACAGCTTACAGGTGTTCAAATTGTCATCCATTTTGGTCCATACACAAATCAACACGGGTTGAAAAGGATTTATGTCAGATGTAAAAAGATATGTAAACTTAAGTTTTTATGATGTTTCGGGCCATCCTGTATTGACGGTGCTAGATAAATTGAAAAAAAATTGTTTTAATGATCAGTGTACCGAGACCTTTAAAATGAGGTACAGCACGACCTACCTTTACATTTGAAAATTTCCCAAAAACCAACCCCCACCCCCCAAAAAAACCCTTTTGGGGCATTTTAGAGGATTGAAAACATTTTCCCTGAATTCCTTGGGATCGAAATAGGGGGTTATCAGTTTAAACTAAATGTCTAAGTATTCTCGTTTCAATACTATACAAGCCGGCCACCCGTTCTGATACACCCTGTATAATACGTGAAGCAGTTTTTTGTGAACACAACTCCTCCCTTAATTCTGGACAAAATTTAATGTTTGAGTTGTCAAAAAATTTGTCTCATTTCGAAGTTTTGCAATAAGGTTTTAGATGTCAAAAATTCTTATCCTTAATGGCGTGAGCTAATCTCAAAAGTCGGGGTTTCCCCACAAGATTAACATGGAACGAATTTAAAAACCATGTCTATACAAAGCAACTGTTTATAATAAGAAACAAACTAATCCAGCTGATTTCGTGAAAGTAAATAATGATTTTTAAATAACAGATAACAGTTGATTTTTTAATAACGGTTGATTCGGATGTCCAGCTTTTAGTACAAAATAATATTTTAAGTTTGGCCTATATACTGAACCAACACATGTTTCAACACACATAAAAAACTTGCGTTAAGGAATTTAAAAATAAGAAAACACTATGTTACATCCTAATTAAAAATAAATAAGACATACAGTATACCTATTTATTGATAATATACGGTAGTTGATAGTGAGTAACTTTTTGGTTAGGTTTTTGATTAAGTGTACACCTGAGCCTTACTGGTTCTTTTAACCTTTATTATAACTGTTGTTATAAAATATACGAAAAGATTCGATTTGACCATTTAACATGATTTAACAACTTAGTTTTGAGGTTATTATTAATCCTACACCTAATAAAACATAAAATATGTTTTTAGAAGGTTCCATCGGGGTTGGCGTGCGGAGCACGCAGGGGTCTCCCCCAGTAGCCCATATTTATCTTTAAATTAAGGAAGGCATGTTTGCCAAACATATTTTATTTCTCTTTACACTGGAATTCCTGTTAAAGATATTAGGAAGCTTACAATCAGCAACTTTCTGTTTTTTTATTTATTTTTTAACTTCCCGCTAAGAAAATTGAAAATTTTCTAAAATCGGGAAGTTATTGGTTTCACCCCGTTTTTCGAAAATCGAGTATTCATCAGATCTCGACGTTTTGAGGTCCTAGGAATCTTCCCTGACCACTCCCGAGAGGGTGTCACCCTGTCTGTAACTTTTTAACGGCTTAACAGATTGGATAATACCAAACGGCGTTCTAAAGAGTTCCATCAAACTTAGATATCCTGAAAATTTCAACTAGTTCGGACCTGTAGGTTCTGAGAAATTTCGAAAAAACTAAGAAATAATTTTTTTTCAAATCAGGTTTTTTTGGAATAACTTTTAAACGGCTTTACCGATCAATTCCAAAATCTAATTAGCTTTTACCCTTGAAAAGCGACGTCGATCGCTACCAGTCTGGTCAAAATCAGTTAATTCGTTCGTGAGATATCGTCGATACTTTCAATGGACTCGAAAAACTGCATCGATTGCCACAAATCGCATAAAAATCGGTTGATTCATTCGCGAGATATCGTGAACGAAAGAAAATCAAAAAAAGTGTTTTTTCCTCAATTTCTCCGAAACTTTTCATCTGCAAAAATTTTGTTGATGATTCTTTCAATGTACTTAAAAAACTGCATCGATTGCCGCAAATCGCATAAAAATCGGTTGATTCATTCAAAAGTTATGCAGTTCAAAATTTCCAAAAATAGTGTTTATCAAACTTTCATCATACTTTTGTAATTAAACTTAGCGGGAAGTTACAGGGATGGCCTTTAGGGTCAACCGTTTTCCAAATTTTTTTTTAAGAAGAGGATGTGAAAAGTGCTAACCTCAGGACATACTTTCTAGTGACTGAATTTATGTAGTATAATAGCAGATAAAAACGGCTTCACTCGTGGATAGAAATAAATGAATTAAAGAAATATATGGTACATATTGAACAGTACAAGTAATTAAAAAAATTATTTCAGGTCCTAGATCTCTGCTTAAAAACGCCAAATAAATATCGTAGAAATCTATATTATGTTTCCCATTTAGGCCTACCATATGATCACCGCTCCAGTAAGCATTAATTAAAATGCACGATGTCCTCAATTTTTTTACTCAAAACTATAAAACAAACGTGAAAATTTAAAAAGAAATTAATTTGAGGTGCATTTTATATCTATTAGTCCATATAAACTAAAATTTTACATATACAGGATGTCCTCGAACTCTCTGGACCCCTTTTGTGGATATGTTCCTGGGATCCAAACAAACATATTTCACAATATAAACATGGGTCTACGGAGCTTATTTTTTCGTCTGTCTGTATGTGTTTTTTACAAAATACCTAATATTTTTGGAAGTAGAAGAGATATTGAGCTCAAACTTTGTATATCTGTTTGTTCCCTAACCTTTTATTACTGTACCAAAAATTAGAACATTATTTTAAATATTTTCAAAATGGCGGCCTTTTAAAATTTTTAATGTCAAATATCTCAAAAACAGCTAACTTTACAAAACAATTACAAAAGCCAAAAAAGTTTACTTTTTTAATGACAAACACAATGGTTTTTTTACTTTCTCCACCCTATACGTAGTATATGGAGAAAGTATTGTTTTCGTAAAAACGTTCGAATTTGAATTTTCAGTTGAATTATCTGTTTTGGTTCTCCCAGAACCCCAAAAAATTGTTTAGTGCAATTATCTGTGTTGGTGCTCCCTGAACCCAAAAATATTTTTAGCGGAATTTTTCGTTTTGGTGCTCCCTGAACCCAAAAAAGTGTTTTTAACGTGGTGTCTGTCTGTCAGTGTGTCAGTATGTATACACGACCAGAGGGGACACTATTGGTCCGATTTTCATGAAATTTGGTATGTAGGTACTAAACCCTAATATCTCCAGGTGTTTTTTTCATTTTTTGGAATTTTTAATTTTTAAGGGTAATTTACCCCTAAAAACCAATAAAAAACGACAAAAATGCAAATTTCTCAAAAACGGCTCTAACGATTTTGATCAAATTTTCAGTATTTATAGTGCTTAAGATGCCAAACAAAATGACACCATCCGCTTTTATCAAAACTTCGGCGTTTCATAATTATGGGGAAATGTTAAAAAATAAACAAGTTTATGTTGTCAATCTAGCATCACGGCAACGGCCGCAAGGGATAGCACAACGGTAGAGAAGACGGCCAGTAATTCAAAGGTCGCGCGATCGAATCCCGCCTGGGAAAATAACTTTTTTATACGATTGACGTAGGTAGAATATTATTTTTTTGTTTTGTTCTAAAAAGTAGTAAATAAAATGATTAAAAACAATATTATTTTGACTACAGTAAGTTGGGAGAAAGTTTGTGTCAGTTAACTGATACCGTTTATTATTTTTTCTGTAGCTCAAAGAGTAACAGAGATTTTGAAAAAAAAAAGAAAAAAATTATTTCTTGGTAGTTGTAAACAATAACCAGAATTACTCTAGAAACAAAATATTTTGAAGTTATTATGAGCTAAAGTAATAAGTTATTTGCATAATGTTCCGAGCACTTTCTAAGCTGATTCCACTAGCAAAAAATGATGAAAAAGTTCATATAGGCCTAATCATAGATCCGGGAATGCTTCGTTAGAGAGTTACAGCTGGCGAAAGATTTCACCCGTGTTTCAGATTACTCACAGAAACGAATCATTATTGAAATACTGTATGTAGAGCGTTAATTAAGGTGTAAAATTTTATTTTATTTACGAGAAATGAGCAGATAAATTTAATAAAATATGTTCCAGTTCTGTAACTGCAGTAATTGTTGTGATAATTGACCGAAAACTCCAAATTTGGATTAAAAAAAACATGTTTTCTATAGGGTTTTAGTACATTAACTTTGTGAAATGGGTATAAACCCACAAACGTATTAAACATATTTTGTAGATATTTTATTTCTGAAGATATTTGTGTAAAATCGGCCAATAAAAAACAAAAATTTAAATTAAAATATCTAACTTTACTAAGAAATTACAAGAGACAAAAAAGTTTACTTTTTTAATGACAAACACAATGCAATGAATCAGCCGTTTCTTAGTAATGCATTGTTGAAAGAAGAGAAATAAAACTTGGCTGTTGTACGTTATTAAATTGTGTTATTTGTTTTGTTCTCTTACTTTGTAGTAAATAATATTAGTGCAAAACATGGATAACTTTACATTTGAGGAATATTGTGATATTCATTACTTTTATGGAATGGCAAGAGGCAATTCAAAAGAAGCTCGGAGGTTGTATCGTGAACATTTTCCGAACAGACAGCTTCCAAATTCAAGTAAGACTAAATTTTCAAGTCTCTATCGCAACTTCATAAATTTCCACCCAACACCCCTCAGAGCCGCAACGGTGCACCGGGGGCATTTTTCATGGTCAACAATGAGATCAGCTCCTCCAAAAACCTCCGAGTACCGATTTTCGCGGCTTTTCATCCATTTTTCGAGGTTTCAAAAGGTTGTGCAATTTTAGAAGCACTTTATGCACCCGCGATGAATTTCCGCTTTCTTCCAAAACTGGTCATATATGTAGGCCTAGACTTTTTTCCTGGTATTTTTCTGAACACGATGCAGAAAACTGCATCCAAATCGGAACTGTAGGCAAACATTTATTTATTTTTCAGTATTTTGCCTGGTCTATAAGAACAGAGAGCTAAAATAGACAAAATTGTTTCGTATTTATTACATAAACAATATAACTCTCGCAATTATATTATTTATGTTTAATGATTGTAACTGCGAATACCAACCCCTGAAACAGTAAATATTCATTATTTTACTTCCCTTCAAGACAGAGAGATGAAATTTGCTAAATGTATTTCATAAATGTTACATGCAAATTCTTTAAATGGGGTAACTACTCTGTACAATAAATATAAATTCCATTAACTTCCTATTTAGAGAGCTAAAATTTGGTGCATTATATTCTTATGAGGTGAGCATTTAGCGAAAGGAATAAAATGGGATAACCTACCCTTAAACATAATTAATAATAGATTAGTATAATATCTTGAACCTGAATTACGGTACATGTCACTCTTCAGGGAAATAAGACTAATATATGTTTTAAGTATAAATGTGTATAAAGGGAAAAACAATTGCATTTGATTTATTTGCGTCTACAGGGTAAAATGTTTTATATAGGGTGTCCTCGAACTCTCTGGACCCCTTTTGTGGATATGTTCCTGGGATCCAAACAAACATATTTCACAATATAAACATGGGTCTACGGAGCTTATTTTTTCGTCTGTCTGTCTGTATGTGTTTTTTACAAAATACCTAATATTTTGGGAAGTAGAAGAGATATTGAGCTCAAACTTTGTATATCTATTTGTTCCCTAAATTTTTATTACTGTACCAAAAATTAGAACATTATTTTAAATATTTTCAAAATGGCGGCCTTTTAAAATTTTAATGTCAAATATCTCAAAAACCGCTAACTTTACAAAAAAATTACAAGAGCCAAAAAAGTTTACTTTTTTAATGAAAAACGCAATGGTTTTTTTATTTTTTCTGTAGCTCAAAGACTAACAGAGATTTTAACAAAAAAAGAAAAAATTATTTCTTGGTAGTTGTCAACAATAACCAGAATTACTCTAGAAACAAAATATTTTAAAGTTATTATGAGCTAAAATAATAAGTTATTTGGATAATGTTCCGAGCACTTTCTAAGCTGATTCCACTAGCAAAAAATAATGTAAAAGTTCATATAGGCCTATTTATAGATGAAAATTTTTTGGGAGGCTGATTTCAATTCTGACCATGCGAAATATGAATAAAATTTTATGAAAAGGAGGCGTTTAAAAGTTTTGAAAGGAAAGAGAACTGAATAAATTCATAAATTTTCAAAAGATTCTGTTTATTTTGTACTAGTAACAAAAATCTTAAATATTAAATACGAACATACGTAATGTATAAAATAACAAATTCTCATATACACAATTCTTGATATCCAAAATTATTTATAAGCCGCCATTATCATCGTCGACTTTTTCCCCACTTTCGTCGCTAGCATCCATCTCGCCTGATGGGTTTCAGCAGTTGGTGCCTAAACAATTCTTACAAGAAATTGTGCGGGCAACTTTAAGCTTCCTGCACACGCTAGGTCGCATCTGCAGTGCAGGCCCAGAAAATAATTTTCATGAATGTTGGTGGGTCTGCTCCATACCAACTTTGAACTTGTAAATACCAATTCTTGAAATATTAGATCCAGCCATCAACGGTGGAGAGTAGTTTTTCTAAATCCACTTTTTTAGATCTAGTAACCGCCGTCGTACACGCGCGAAGTCTAAACCTCGATATGTAAAGACGATTCATTCCAAGCTGCTAACCGGCCTTTTCCTCACGATGTACCTTTAAGTCGTCATCTCAAAATATTTAAAAATCTTACGTTTTCCCCCCATCGGCCCTGACCACTCGGAGCCCAAAGCGCATCGGGGAATTTCGCATGGTCAGAAATGAAATCAGTGCCCCCTAAACCCCTGAGAGGAAATTTTCAAGTCTCTATCGCAACTTCACAAATTCTCCCCATCGCCTACCCCAGGTGCACCGGGGGCCTTTCTCAAGATCATAAATGAGATCCGCGCCCTCAAAAACCCTCAATTACCGATTTTCGCAGATTTTCGTCCAATTTTTAAGGTTTCAAAAAATGTGTGCACCTTTAGATGCCCTTTATGCCCAAGCGATGCATTTCCGCTCTATCCCGAAACTGGTCATATGTATTTATTATATAGAGGGTTTATGTGATCCACCACCGGGACCCACTGCACCTAAACCATGAGGTCCTCTGTGCCCCATGTCCAGGCAGTAGTTCACATCAAACCCGCCCTTTTTGCAAACCGAAGAAGTTCCTCTCGTATATAACTGGTGTCAGGGTATCCTTGTCCCAGATATTTCTGCCTCATTGATGCGAGGGCATCACATTCGCATAGAACGTGGAATGAAGTTTCCTCCTTCTCTCCACACCTTCGACATAATGGGTTGTTCTTCAGCCCCATTAGGTGGAGGTGCCTCCTCAGAGAGTTGTGTCCCGTCAGTAGACCGACCAACAACCTCACTTCTGGCCTGCCAAGACCCAGCAGTGTTCTGCTTAGGCGTCCATCCAGGCCTTCAATGAAGTCGTGTGCCTGTCTCTGACCTCTTACCGTCTCTCTCCATCTACGCAAGTGTCCTGATTGAACATTTTTTCTTACATTTTCTTTCCCATAGCCTCTTGATATTCCTATCATTGGTTCTGGGCCCATCGGAGGAGTTCCTGCTCCTCTCTTAGCCAGTTTATCTGCTATTTCATTCCCTTTGGTCATATGTATACTTTTTCCTAATATTTTTCTGAACACTATGCAGAAAACTGCATCCAAATCGGAGCTGTAGGCAAACATGTGTTTATTTGGGATGAAATCGTACTACTTTGACTGGTATAATATGGGAATTCAAGTTAGTATTAATTCATGTTTAAGTTAATTAAGAGAGTTCTTATAGCAGATACCCCATGTTTAACACATATAAATGTGTTGGGAATACCATTCGTACAAACTCACACATTCACATACACACGTAATTTTCTTGTGTATCATAAAAATACATGTATTTTACTTCAGTTTGATGTTCATTTGTAACTTAATTTTCTTTTATATATTATTATGTATGTATTGTAACTGTAATCATGCACAATGATGTTAGGGAGTAGCGAAGACGTGACAGTCCTAACCTCGCCTAACTAAATAAAAAGAAATTAAATATCAATATTAATAGAAGATTATATAATTCTACATTCAGAGTTTGCCTTACTTTTTGTAAATTAATGCCAAACTTTAATTTTTAATTAATTTTCATTAGTTTTATGTAAATTGTTTATACTTATGTGAAAATTAAAACAAAATAGTACTTTGTATACACCTTGCACGATATCTTTTGCTTTGTAAAAAACCTTTTTTGCGATATTGTAATCTGAAATACATAAATAATATGAATATATTTGAGTATAACTATTATTTGCTTTTACTTTATCATAAACATGAAGCATATTACATTAGAATATTATGTTACAATAATTATGGTAATCAAATGAACGATAAATTGAGTCAACCAAGTACATGTCCTGACTTCTGGATTACTGTTTCCAGTTTCAGGTTATTTGGCAACGTATATAATTTCTGATTATTAGTAAGCCATAACATGCCACGCTTTGACATTATTTACTCCTAACAATGGATGTGCTAAGCTTTGAGCTTTGTCAAATTAAGACGTAATTCCACAATAAAGGGTAATTAAGAGAATATTGCCTGTACTGTGAAACCCCCTGTGAAGGTATTTATCGATATTAACCTGACAATATGAGGCCGTAATGGTAACACCCCATTCTTTAGGCTTATATATTAGAACCAATAATTTGACCACGCAGCTGAACCGCTGACGTGAGTTGACCAAATTTAAAAAATTAAGTTTATAAGAATATGTTTTAGGGTTTCAACCAACAATTTGGGAAATAATTGAATTATGGGACGGCGTTGAATAGCTGCAAAATGGTTCGCACGCCATTCCGCATATTGGGAGTATCTTCAACACACAAAACATTGCGTGCTTCGCACGCCAACCCCCGTATTGGGAGTGTCTTCAACACAAAAAGCATTGCGTGCTTCGCACGCTAACCCCGCGGTAGAATCCACCAAATGGCTTTGAACCGGGTAATTATATGGTATTTTACGTTTTGATCGATTTTGGGGGAACCAAGCGAGCTGTAAGGTCGCGTAAAAAAACAAAATGTGCAGAATAACATTTTGACAAATCCTTGTATCCTTGCATCGCCAGTAAGAGAAAAATATACGACAGTGAAGCCACTTTTCATCAGGCTTGGCGGCCATGCTGAGTGATAGAAAGCGAAATCAGTGGTCCGGGAGCGCTTCACTTACACGACGATTTGAACAACTAAACGTTGATGAAATCTTATGAAACTTTGCACATTGTTAAGAAAGAAGTTACTGGTGCTAACAAAGTCAGAGTTATAACTTTTCCATTTCTAGTATTTATGTAATCTTGAAAAAACTTCAACAAAAATTTACACATTTTAAAATTTGACATGAAATTAAAAGTCGACTATTACGTTACATTCTGTTTGTTCAGAGAGCTACAACCTGTGACAAAGTTGTAGCCAGTTAAACAAGGTTTATGGAACTTTTTGTTTCTTTTCGATACGCCCTATACGTTAAAACCAGAACCATACGTTAAAACATTTTGCGGCCGGCGGGGTCAATGTGCTCATGGGAGGTAACCACAGTCAACGCTCTGCGACTGTATCATGTTAACTTGTTTGTAAACTGCATACCATTTTTGTTAAATTTAAAGTGTAGTTCATTAAATAAATAAATACTTTTAATTCAAGTGCATTAGTTAGTAATAATTTAGAACATGTTTTGTAAACATTAGGTACCCTAAAGTTGAAACATATTTGAGTCGAAATGATAAAAGATATCGATTTTGTATGCAATAGATCTATAAATAATAATGTAATTATTTAAAATTTGAGACAACTGTGTATAACATTATAAATATAGCTAACAGATAACAGCCATTATTTTATTATTCAAGTTAATTTGATTCTGTTATCTAGACCAACTTTGTATGATAAAAGAGTGTTTTTAAACAGTATCCGATTTAAACACAGAGAATTTAAAACATTAATTTTTTAAACCATAATAGGCCTATAACATGTTTGATTACATACAAAGGCCTAACGGTGGGAGCGGGGCGAGGTGGCGACGCTCGGTACTGTGTCTCGCGGTGCCGGTGCGGAGTGGGGGGGACCGCCATCTCCAGTGGCACACTAACTGCAAAAGTGGCTTCACCACCGCATAGCTTGATAGCACCTCTAAATTTAATTATAATTTTAGAGCAGTGGAACGATGGACTATTGCGGTGGGTGAAGCCTTGTAAAACTAGGCCTACTTGGTGTGTGACTAGATTGTACTTTATCTAGCCGTATGCCAGATTGTACTTCAGGTGGCCAGTTGACTATATTTCGTCAACTTTAGAGAGGACAGAGTTATATAGAGCGGGGCAGTGAGGCAGGTAGAGTATCAGCAGCCAAAACTCGGGACGACCGCTGCTCTTGACTCGCTCGAGCAATCGTCACCGCTCAACATATCACGTCATTTATACCTCTAAACATCGTTCAAAAAATGTGAAACTTCACAGTTAGAAGGACCAAAACCTTGCTCATAGCAAAAGTGTGCTTTAAATGTTCAAAACTTAACAGTGTCGAATGAGAAATTTTTTTTCTGAAACACAAATTTCATTCAAAAACAAACGAACATTAAATTTTCGACATGCGAGGGAAAATTTTGTTACTCGGTCAGAAAAAAAATTACCTGCTGAGATATGTTGCAAATGAGTTTATTGTTTCATGTCTGAACGGTAGTAACATTTTCACCTACCGTTATTGCTTACTTAGCAATCGTCGATTATTTAAGGCGTTTTAATTGCCGCCCTGTAGCTGGGTCGCCCCGCAGTTTAGCCTACTATTATTGCACAGAATGATTTTCTTGGTTAACTATATATGTTATTTAGAGGGCGGACTGGAACGAGAATAGCGCGTGGCACTGGCTAAGGTCACGCCTAGTAGCCGCCATCTTTAACGGCCTCACCGCGAGCCCCGGTGTCCATTCTATATAACTCTGTCCTCTCTGTCTTTCCCTAAACTCCCCTTTCCCTTTATACATTGCAAGGTAAAACATTTAGGGTTTAATACTTTTTTTTAAATATTTTAGTACCTACGTTCAAATTTACATGTGTTCAGCTTAACTACTTTTTTGTATCAAATCTTAATTAGCCTACAGAAAGAATGTAAATAAAAAATTATAATACATGTAATACAAGACTATTGGTGAACGTGTGTGTTTTTTCAATCCAAGCCTTTTTTTAATTTCAGATGAAATCAAGTTCACTTTTCTAAACTTGATGGTAGCCTAGTAGGCCTACGTTTATATTTTGGAAAATCTTATAATTTGCAAATTCCAACAAAATTGAGATTGATGAGGTAAGATATTCCACAAATTTATATACTTTTTAAGTGGTCAGAAATGCGTTAAAATAATATTAAAAAAAAGTATATTTCAAAATTTGTCCATACCCCCCCCCCCCCAACACGGTAGTTCACAGTACCGGAACGTCTTTTTTTTACAAATCAATCACTGTATATGCATATATACAGACTGTCCCAAAAGTCCCGGACCGGTTTAATAACTCCTAAACGAAACTAGCTACAGTAATAATATTTCAGACATGACTCCTGGCTACAAAAAAACTATTTTTTGAGTTGTTAGTCACTATTGCCCCTGCCCCCAAAAAACCAAATATGGGGGGGGGTTGCCCCAAATTTTTAAATGTAAACCCCTATCGAGTGACCCATAATTTTAAAGGTCTTATTGAGTTAAACACAACAGCTAAAATCTGAGGTCGATATCTTGCTCCTGTCCAAAATGGCTGAAATTTTAGGGTTTCTTATGGTCATGTAATTTAAAATTGACCCCCATTGGTTGTATTAAACATTTTTATTATTTTAAAACAAAGTAAACACACGCACAAAAGAGTTTAAAGTATAAAAACAAATTTGTCATACTTGGTAATAATAACAAAATGTTTTTCTTTAAACACTCAAAAACAAAGTTGCTTACCAAAGATGTTATCCAGGGTTTAGAGTAAGTATTCGAACTGCTTTCCTTCCACAGTCACGCAGTGTGCTAGTCTGTAATGGTGATGCTGTACTACATTCTGTATCATTTCCCCAGGTATTTGCTGAGCTTCGTGTGTTATTCGTTGTCGATGTTCTATCAAGTTCTGGGGCTTTGTAGTATAAACTTTAGATTTAAGATAGCCCCAAAGAAAATAGTCTAGGGGGGTCAAGTTGGGAGACCTGGCAGGCCATTCAATTGCTCCTCGCCGGCCTATCCAGCGGCGTGGAAATGTACTGTCAAGGTACATGCGGATGTTTATTCCAAAATGGGGTGGCGCTCCATCTTGTTGAAACCAAGTTTCATGATTTTCATCTCTTGCTGCTTCAATTGCAGGAACAACTTCATTGAGTAACAACTGGCGGTAATTGTTGCGATTCAAATTTTCTTCAATACAAAACGGCCCTATTATTTGGTCTCTGAAAATTCCCGCCCATACATTTATTTTTTCCGGGTACTGGGTATGAGCTTCACGCATCCAGTGTGGGTTATCATCTGCCCAGTATCGACAGTTGTGGCGATTTATAGACCCATTTAGCATAAAACTAGCTTCGTCTGAAAAAACTACATTCTTGATAAAATTTTCATCGTTTTCAATTTTTGTCATCATCAATTCACAATATTCTACTCTCCTGTCAAAGTCATCCTCTGCTAGTTCGTGTACTAACCTTACTTTATATGGATGATATTATTTGTTGCTGCTCAATATACGGTGTATTGAAGATTTACTGATGTCATCCAGTTGTTGGGCAGCTTTTCCAGTAGAGTTATGTGGATCTTCTACGAAAGCTTGTAACACCTCAATAGCTTTGTCATCGCCTGAAACTGATTTTGGCCTGCCTGATCGAGGCAAATCCTTAACACTTCCCGTTTCTTGAAAACGATGAACGGTTCTTACAACTGTGGATTTCGAAATAGGTGGGCGAGGGTAATTTTCTTCATTATAAAGATCTGTAACTTCTTGAAACGACCTAGTCAGGTTACCATAGCCTCTCATCATCAATATTGTTATTCTTTCTGATTCACTTAGTGACATAATGAATTATACTTAAAAAGTAAATATTCATACACTGATAAAAGTGAAAAACTATTATTAGTTTGCCAAATTATTAGTAATAAATGTCAAAATTAACGCTGGAAAAATTAGACAACATTATTCTAAGACACAATTTCATAACTGAGCCATAATATCCAATGCTGCAGGTATTGTTTTGTTGATGCGGGGTTTTCCAGCAATGATAAGGATTAAGGCATGTCATAACGAACTTAAAGTAGGAGAG
>JAGFPH010008532.1:31658-42029 GCA_018207615.1 Philaenus spumarius
TACAGTAATAATATTTCAGACATGACTCCTGGCTACAAAAAACTATTTTTTGAGTTGTTAGTCACTATTGCCCCTGCCCCCAAAAACCAAATATGGGGGGGTTGCCCCAAATTTTTAAATGTAAACCCCTATCGAGTGACCCATCATTTTAAAGGTCTCATTGAGTTAAACACAACAGCGAAAATCTGAGGTCGATATCTTGCTCCTGTCCAAAATGGCTGACCTTTTAGTGTTTCTTATGGTCATGTAATTTAAAATTGACCCCCATTGGTTGTATTAAATATTTTTATTATTTTAAAACAAAGTAAACACACGCACAAAAGAGTTTAAAGTATAAAAACAAATTTGTCATACTTGGTAATAATAACAAAATGTTTTTCTTTACACTCAAAAACAAAGTTGCTTACCAAAGATGATATCCAGGGTTTAGAGTAAGTATTCGAACTGCTTTCCTTCCACAGTCACGCAGTGTGCTAGTCTGTAATAGTGATGCTGTACTACATTCTGTATCATTTACCCCGGTATTTTCTGAGCTTCGTGTGTTATTCGTTGTCGAAGTTCTATCAAGTTCTGGGGCTTTGTAGTATAAACTTTAGATTTAAGATAGCCCCAAAGAAAATAGTCTAGGAGGGTCAAGTCGGGAGACCTGGCAGGTCATTCAATTGCCCCTCGCCGGCATATCCAGCGGCGTGGAAATGTACTGTCAAGGTACATGCGGACGTTTATTCCAAAATGGGGTGCCGCTCCATCTTGTTAAACCAAGTTTCATGATTTTCATCTCTTGCTGCTTCAATTGCAGGAACAACTTCATTGAGTAACAACTGGTGGTAATTGTTGCGATTCAAATTTTCTTCAATAAAAAACGGCCCTATTATTTGGTCTCTGAAAATTCCCGCCCATATATTTATTTTTTCCGGGTACTGGGTATGAGCTTCACGCATCCAGTGTGGGTTATCATCTGCCCAGTATCGACAGTTGTGGCGATTTATAGACCCATTTAGCATAAAACTAGCTTCGTCTGAAAAAACTACATTCTTGATAAAATGTTCATCGTTTTCAATTTTTGTCATCATCAATTCACAATATTCTACTCTCCTGTCAAAGTCATCCTCTGCTAGTTCGTGTACTAACCTTACTTTATATGGATGATATTATTTGTTGCTGCTCAATATACGGTGTATTGAAGATTTACTGATGTCATCCAATTGTTGGGCAGCTTTTCTAGTAGAGTTATGTGGATCTTCTACGAAAGCTTGTAACACCTCAATAGCTTTGTCATCGCCTGAAACTGATTTTGGCCTGCCTGATCGAGGCAAATCCTTAACACTTCCCGTTTCTTGAAAACGATGAACGGTTCTTACAACTGTGGATTTCGAAATAGGTGGGCGAGGGTAATTTTCTTCATTATAAAGATCTGTAACTTTTTTTTTTTTTTTTTTTTCTTTCAATTTTGCCATTTTTGGCATTTTAGCCTACGGATTAGTAGAAATTTATAATAAATTTATTGTTACCTTTTATTTGGTACGTCACTAATCCATTGTTGGTAAAATGATTACCTAGGTTTCAGGCTGCGTGAGCCCATCATCAGATCATTAAGGTTATATTCGTTCCATTAGGATTTCGTTATGGTTTAAGAAGCACTGTTATTACATTTCACGAACATTACAAACACTTACACAAACACACATTATACATTGACTATACAGTTAAAAGTTAGACACGTGAATCATTAGTTAGTACGCACTTGACGGCAAACGGTTCGCGACTGGCTAATTATTGTCAAATTGATATCGTTATCTAACCTTGAGTCGCAGGTTCCTTTATTTGCATTTTGATTACGCTGTCATATAAGGTATTGGAGGAGTACGAAAGTTGTTCATTTAATATGTTTTTAGGTTCTTGTTTGAACGCTTTATAAATCTCGAACTCCTCCAAGGCGCTCATGTAACGTCCCTTACTACATGTGTGTAAGATTTCCATATTATTGTCTATGTTGGAGTAATTATGGCAGTTATCAATGAGGTGTTCAGCGTATCTCGATGTCTTAGGTTTTCCTTTGGTGGTTGGTAAATGCTCCTTGAATCGTTTTTTGAAAGGGCGCCCTGTTTGGCCGATGTACAAGCTTGGGCAATCATCGCAAGTAATTTTGTATATGCCAGTTTTATCTTTTTTGTCCCTTAAGTTTCGGTTAGGAGGTTTAAGTTTCGACTCAAGTTTGTTGCCAGTCCTAAATTTAACCTTGATGTTACTTTTCCCCATTTCATTTTTTAGCGTGTAATTCAATTTGTTGCCAAATTCACAAGATATGTACTTAGTTTTCCGTTGTTCATTTGTTATCTTTGGGGTCTTGTTCTTGTGTCTTTTAATGAGTTTGTCGACGATTGAGCTTTTATAACCGTTAGCGACAGCTATGTGTTTAATTATATTAACTTCTTTGTAATATTCTTCTGGTTGCATTGGCACAGTTAAAAGGCGGTGTATAAAGCTGTTATATGCTGCCATTTTTTGAGAATATGGATGATGTAAAGATGCATGTATTGTCTGGTCGGTGGATGTAGGTTTCCTATACATACCGAAAGAAAGTTGGTTGTTGCATTTTTTAATTGTTAAGTCCAGGTAGTTGAGTGTGTTTACTGTTTCCATTTCCAGTGTGAATGTTAAATTAGGGTGTATACCATTTATATAGTTTTTGAGGAGTTGCAATTGCCTAGAAGTGCCGTTGAACAAAATGATGATGTCATCCACATACCGGTAGTAAAAAGTTATTCTGTTTCTATGGTGGTTTGACTCAGAAAATATGTGTTGGTTTTCGATATAATTGAGAAAGATTTCAGACAAGGCTTCGTTTTGTGAGAAGTATTCGTTATTGAAGCTAAAGTAATTTTGGCGTAAAACTGTATTAAGAAGGTGGATGAGTTCTTTTATGGATTTATGGGTTAGATTAGATTGTGTTTGAAGGTTTTCACTTATGATGTCAAGGGTTTGTTCTATAGGGATGTTAGTGTATAGATTTACAATATCAAATGAAGCCAGTTTGTGGTTCGGTAAAATTGTTGTTCCTTTTATATTGTGAATGAGGTCTAAACTATTTATTAAGCTATGATTTGTTTCAAATACGAAATGTTTTCTTAAAATCGTATCGAGTGTTTTTGAAATATTATATCCGGGTGCGGAAATAAAATTGAGTAATGGTCTGATGGGTAGGTTAGCTTTGTTAAAGGGCCACCGGTGTTTATTACAACTGAAAAAGTAAAATATCTTAAACCTGTAAATGTGTTTACTTTGTAACGATACAAAATTTTTAACTTTTAATTTTATGATCATAAGAAACACTAAAAGGTCAGCCATTTTGGACAGGAGCAAGATATTGACCTCGGGTTTGCGCTGTTGTGATTAACTCAATGAGACCTTTAAAATGATGGGTCACTCGATAGGGGTTTACATTTAAAAATGTGGGGCAACCCCCCCAAATTTGGTTTTTGGGGGCAGGGGCAATAGTGACTAACAACTCAAAAAATAGTTTTTTGTAGCCAGGAGTCATGTCTGAAATATTATTACTGTAGCTAGTTTCGTTTAGGAGTTATTAAACCGGTCCGGGACTTTTGGGACAGTATGTATATTTAGCTATGTTCCACTAAGTGCTAAACATCACAATTTCCGACCGTTATTTATAACTCCTGAAGGAACAGCAAAATAAATAATTCGATCACGCAGCTGAACCGCTGGCGTGTGTTGAGCGAGTTTTGAGTTTATATTTTGTTTGTACTTCAGCCTCCACTCCCAGCTGACGCGCTGCTTCGTACACCGTTCGTAGAGTAAACACTCGCTTTCACCTTGCGTCTTCGGCTTGGGGCCTGCGCTTGGCCAGTTTGCGCATCGACTTTGCGATTTCGTATTATGGACGGCTTCGTTTCTCATAGGCAGCTATTCAGCTCATTCGTGAGTAGTCAAATTCCCAAATTGTTTATTGAAACCCTAAAACCATATAAACTTAATTTTTGAAATTAGTTCAACTCACGTCAGCGGTTCAGCTGCGTGGTGGAATTATTTTACTTTTGCTCCGTGAACACTAATGATGCGTGCAATATTTTAAATACTCAGTTAATTGGGATAAAAAAATCGTTCTCGTGTGAAAGGACAGACGGAAGTCAATGGCATGAAAGTTGGTTGACACGACGTAATTAACTTTCCATTACAATTGAATAATTTCAAACGAATTACTACGAGTACGTACAAACAGTACGTACGAGTACTTCCGCATAAACTTAAATCAGCCCTCAAACGACGTGCGAGCGCACAAATGACCACAGATATTATACCCAACATACTGGGTTCTCGGTCAACTAGTTAATGTCAAGAGATAGGTTAGGTTTGCAATGCAGCCAATGTAATAATTTCAAACGAATTACTAATTAAAATGATCATTACTTACTTCTTGATATTACACTAAAAACATATTGTGTTCTCCTAAAATATTCCTTTAATTTGGTGGACAACTCGACCGATGCTCCTATTTTAAGATTTTCCTCAGATTCCCTGCGGGCCGTTCACGTAAGGTGATACACAGATTGTAATTGCTGCAAATGTTTGTTCTTGAGGTAGAGAAACTATGTACCGTGTTTTGTTGCTTAATCTGAAATGGTCACAAACGTATAACGCCGATCACATACTTTTGAGACACCCTGTATAGAAACAAAATGGCGGACGGCTGTTAAAAGAAGCATTTCCAGACCCGAGATTATATAGTCTGTGGTGGTACTCAGTTTAAATATGTATAGACACAAATTCAAGTTTATACAGTAATCAACCTCTGTTTTTCATAATTTAAAACCCAATTCAGTATTGCCAACTTATTTTAAACCAAAATTAAATTTATATTGATAAAACGCAATGAAAAACCACAATCTGATGAATAAACCGGACGCAGATATATTGTTATTGTAGTTTTCAAGCGGAAGTGCATGTGTTTGTTTTTTCGAATATACGTTGAAATGACAACCTTGAAGTATAGTTGAAGGTTATTGTTTTTTTTATTATTATTATTATTTCAGAGATCGATTTCTGAGCACATTTTCTGCAACGGATTTTAGTTGACTTTTGTAATTTTTGTTGAACGTTAAGTGACAACTTAAATAGATAGTCCCTTAAATTAGGAAAAATTTAAGAATTTTTTCTTACAGCTGTAAGACCTGTAAAAAGTCAAGTATTTGGGTTCTCTAAACATGATTTTCACCCCCCGCACTTCTAAGAAAGTGTGGTTTTCAAGTTACAAATATATACATAGAGTTCAGAAAAAAGATTTCAAGAATTTATTGGGTGTTTTCCCACATTAAAATAAAATAAAAAGCTCCAATAAACATAGGCCCAAAATTCTCCGTTTTCTGTCTAGACGCCAATTTGTTTTTTTTTTTTTTTTTTTTTTTTTTTTGGTACAAAATAATTAATTCTTATCTAAATAAATGTTTGACCTATTGAGTTCAAACTTGGCATGAAGTTTAACCTAACAATGATCAATCTCAAGAAAAATAAACGATTATATCCAATCATGCGTTTAAAAATGGCAGTTGATTGAACTCAAAATTAGTAAATTTTAACAAAAAATGTCACGACACCTTTTTTGTAGCCCTTTTGATTTTCTATCGGATGGTCTCACTCTCAACAATCGGGTGAAGGATAATAGTTAAGTTATGATTAACATGTGTAATAATTGGTTTGTCCAACCCGGCATACTATACAAACAAATTAAACTCAACTATATTGTATGTGCATATATTATGCTGTTATTTCTGTTGTAGTCTTTAACTTAGATATTATCCATCATCCAATTGTTTTGAAAGTTACATTATCCGATATGGAATCAAACGAGCTACAATAAAGGTGTATCATTATTGTGTTATTTAATTAGATTGCAATGTCTGTACTACCTACTAAATTGTCGAGGCTTATTGTGTTATTTAATTAGGTTGC
Source organism: Philaenus spumarius (assembly GCA_018207615.1). Taxonomy (NCBI): domain Eukaryota; kingdom Metazoa; phylum Arthropoda; class Insecta; order Hemiptera; family Aphrophoridae; genus Philaenus; species Philaenus spumarius. The sequence goes on from JAGFPH010008532.1 coordinate 37,626, forward strand.
AATATCTGGGGTAGTAAAATTCTTTAGGCTGTAAGAATTTTTATTTATTATATTTCGGTGTGTTTTCACCATGTAATGTTTTCTTGTATTTCAAGGGTGTTTACCTTAAGAGGTTTATAATCTTTAAACCATGTATGGTTTGTCTTATTTGGGGGCTCCACCAGATTCGACTTACGAATCAATTTTACTTTCTCACTATACTATAGTATAGTGGTCGCAAAAAAAATCAATGTTGAGATTTTTGTGGATATATCCGTTTTGGGACCCCCTGAGTCCAAAAAAGTGGTTTTTTACAAAATGTCTGTCTGTATGTCTGTATGTATGTCTGTATGTATGTCTGTAGCCTATATAAAGATAAAGCGAAAACTATTTGATCGATTTCAAATAAATTTGCACCGGACATGTCAAATAGGCCTGTATAGATGCACGAAAAACTGTTTTGAAAATGTTTAAAAACAACCCCCATTTTTGCAAAAAAACCCCAAAAAAAGAGTTATTATTTTTTTTACAAAAACCGCTTGAACGATTTTGATAAAATTTGGCTTAATTGTAGCCTTTAATGTACCCTACCATATGCAAAAAACCGCATCTTTCTAAAAATTCTCGTTTAGCTAATAATAATAATAATAATAATAACTGATTTTTGGGGTTTTTTTGGCGAAATGGAGAAAACTATTTGATCGATTTCAAACAAATTTGCACCAGACATGTCAAGTAGGCCTGTATAGATGCACGAAAAACGGTTTTGAAAAAATTTTAAAAAAACAACTCCCTTTTTCGTAAAAAATCCCCCAAAAAACAGTTATTATTTTTTTACAAAAAAACCGCTCTAACGATTTTGATAAAATTTGGCTTATTTGTAGCCTTTAATGTACCCTACCATATTCAAAAAAACGCATCTTTCTAAAAATTATTGTTTAGCTAATAATAATAATAATAATTATAACTGATTTTTGGGGGGTTTGGACATAAAGGGGGTAGTTTTTCAAAAATTTTCAAAACCGTTTTTTCGTGCATCTATACAGGCCTAAGTGACGTGTGTTTTGCAAATTTGTTCGAAATCGATAGAATAGTTTTCTCTCTAGATAATAATAATATTTATTAGTTAGCCTTCTACTTTAATAAAAAATCACCTCTCCTACCCCACCCTACAAGTCACAGTGAATCTGTTTAATAATTTAAATGTGTTTTTGAGAAAGTATGTGCCAGGTCCTGGTACCGTTTATTATTATTTAAGATCTATATATATAAAATCAAAATACTACTCACTGACTGAACACCTAAAAAGAATACAATTACGTTAAAAAGACTGAAAATACCAACCACCACGGGGAACGCCGTACGGGTCAGTTATTTAAAAATAAATACGAACTTAAAACATAACGATTTCGTTCCAGGGTGCCAACAGTAGGTTGGCATCACTTTGCGCAAATTTACTATACGACCCTCGGTTGATAATTTTAAACTTGTTTTACATTCTACTGTTAAATGTTGAATACAGTTAAACATACTGTGACAATACTATAAGGTAGATCTTCATTCATTTTTTCTTTATTCTTGCATTTCTGTTGGCATAGGGTCGTATAGTAGACTTCCGCCGGGGAATTTTCCAGACTTCAGCGGATGCTTAACCCGACCGAAGCACGTTACAACAGCTATTGTTTGAAACATTAAAATATCGCAGCTAAAGGTATGTCTCTCTGTGAAACAAACAGAATGTGTTTAACTAAAATCACGCCGTGACTAAGTTGTTGTCTGAAACCGATATTTTATTTTTTGTTAACACTCGGTGTAGTTTATGAAGCTAAAATATAGGTAAATACTTTTCCAGTATGGGACGTGACAAGAGTTTGATGGGTTAATACAACTTAACCTAAAAATATAATCACAAAGTACTCACTCATTGGTGAAGGTTTGTAACACTGAACACACCAGAACACTACAATACACAACACAACACAAAAACTGAAAAATGTGCGAAAGAAAACAAATTTTACAAACATAACCTTAACCCAAGAAGCGAACAGCACTGAGATGCACGCTAAACTAATGCGAGGAGTTCTACGGCAGGTAGAAGGGCGACATGGACTTTGGACTTCACTGATAAAGAGACTAAGCAGCTGTTGGCCTACTCCTAGCCTTTCTCTATTTGTTCACTGTATTACGTCTTCTTAATGTTCCCATCACCAAATTTACATTTACCTTGGCGTGCAAATAGTATTAATTAATTAATTACTAACATAATTAAGTATACTTGACATAATGTTTATTTTAAAATAGTGCGAATCGTGTAAGTGCAATTTTACATAATTTCTTTTGATTTTGATTTATATTTACTAGAATTATGGAAAAAAGATTGAAATATTTTAAAAATAGAAAACAGCCCCTCCCAGAAGCTGACCCAAATTTTAAAATTTTCAGTAACTGTTGTGTGTTTGTAAAAATAAACTAAAATAACTCAATTAAAATTATTTTAAACTAAGGGAAACCCCTGCGTGTTCCTCACGCCAACCCCGTTGGAACCTGCTACACACACAATCGTGTCATGTTTTACTTATAATAAAGGTGTAGGGTGAATAATAACCCCAAAGCTAAGATGGTAAATAATGTTAAATTTTGAAATCAAACTATTTCGTATATTTTATAACAGCAGTTATAATAAAGGTCAAAGGAACCAGCAAGGCTCAGGTCTACACTTTAATAAAAACCAAACCTAAAACTTAGAAATACAAATAATTGCTTGAAAGTTTGAAATCAGCTGTTAATGGAAATATTAGAGCAAACAGCTGTTTTAGCTGTTATTTTATTCAATCGGTTTCTATGGTAATGAATGTAAATACATGTGTTGGTTAATCGGTCTATGACTAACCTAAAAAAATGTCCGACTAAATTTACACATATTAAAATAAAAAATGTTTTTATCGAAATAAATGATAGTCTAGTTTACTCAGGCAAAGTGAAGATTTGTATTAGTAAAACTATTATATTAATCGATTCAGTAGTTCCAGAGATTACCCCCTACATACATAAAAACAAATTTTACCTCTTTATAATATTAGTATAGATAAAGGTGTAGGATTAATAATAATCCCAAAGCTAAGATGGTAAATAATGTTAAATGTTCAAATCAAATTATTTCGTATATGTTATAACAGCAGTTATAATAAAGGTTAAAGGAACCAGCAAGGCTCAGGTCTACACTTTAATAAGAACCTAACCGAACAGTTATAAATTCAAATAATTCGACCACGCAGCTGGACCGCTGACATGAGTTGAGCAAATTTCAAAAATTAAGTTTATATGCCTATGTTTTAGGGTTTCAACCAACAATTTGGGAAATAGGTCTACTCACGAAGGCGTTGAACAGCTGTCTGTGTGTACGCAATATATTAGTAGAATTTGTTTCCTCCTAGTGGCCTCGCGAGTTTGCACCACTAGGCTTCGAACATGGTGCTTTTATGGTATTTTACGTTTCGGCCGATTTTGGGGTAACCAAGCAAGCGAAAAGGTCGCGTAAAAAAACAAAATATGCAGAATAACATCCTACATTTATATTTTAAGAAAAACCTCTAAAAAAAAATTCATTCTCGTAGTAAAAATATAAAAAAATAGTTACTTCCAGTCAAAAAAACGTACTTCCTGTTGTTGGATTTTTTGTTTAACAAACTCGTCCGAGCGACATAGACAACCAACACGTGTACCAAATTTGGACCAAATCGGACTTAAAATGCGGCCGCTATAGTGCGAACACATATACTTTATACTTTGTAATCATTGATCACAGGCGACACGTTGGTATACACCAAACAGCTTAATCCTTTTAGCGCTATAAATTATGTGTTGTGTACTTTTTGTTATTAATGTGTTTGTGTTTTGATGTTTGTGTGTAATATATCATGACCTGAAGAACGATTAATATATACTTGAAAATGAGATTACGGTCTCGAAACGCGTCGTAAGTAGGACAACACAACGAACTAATAACCAGGTAAATACTGGGCGTAGTGAAAGTGCCCCGACATTTTGGGTATCTTGAAACGAGGAAACTGCCCCGCTCATTAAAGAGGATCAAGAAGGGTCGCCTCGCCAGACCAGAAATGCTGAAATTGCCCCGATCGCCCGTCCACGTAGACGCTACTGGACTGGGGAAAAAAGGGAATTATTTTTGTCCCTGCCTCCTGTCAGTATTTGCAGTCTTCTAAAACTGCCGTCGACTGCTTTTCCTGCCGTCGACAACCTAACATAACCTAACTCCTAATAATACAACCGATTACACTAAAGTTTATCAGCTAGTAATTCCTGATATTGGTGGCAGTTATTAGAAGACTGCAGTCACTGACAGGACGCAGGGACAGGAGCTCGGGGCAATTTCAGCATTTCCGGTCTGGCGAGGCGACCCTTCTT
>JAGFPH010008532.1:42129-54762 GCA_018207615.1 Philaenus spumarius
TTGTCCCCAAAATACTTATAATAATTTCCTGTATTTATTTAATTGTATTATTTAATTAGATTGCAATATCTGTGGTACTAAATTGTTTAGGCCTATTGTGGTATTTAATTAGATCGCATTATCTATGCATCTATTATCTATTAATTTATTTAATGAGATTGCTATATCTGTGTGATTGTAGATTATCAAGTTTGTACAGTGTTCCGTGTGTTTGCCATATTAATTTTAAAACAGCCTACCTTTTAATGGGATACGTTTACCTCCCTTCGCAGTGAAAGTCGTATTTTGTGGATTATGTATTTGGGTTTTCAATATCCGTGCTCCTAAGTCATTTATGCCTACTGTGTTTTTAATTATATTGAAATACATGCGATCCTAAATTGTTTATGTCTAATGTTTTATTTAATTCCATTTTCATATAACGCGTTGATGCATGGTTTTTACAATGCTTCCTTCTTTGTGTTTTTTAAAGAACAATATGGCTATGTGTGCATGTGACGTTGAGTAAATCACGAAATACACAATTAAACACAATGTTGACGGTAGCTGACATGTAGATGTAATCTAATGATAGTAGAAAAACAATGAAATGTGGGAATACGATTGTATTGATATAGTGTGGCTCAGTCAGAACAAACCACAGTTTGTATAGCTACGTACATCGGTTGAAAACTGATCGTTATGTTTGTTTACAGGTGGTTCATTTTCTTCACTTTTGGTCTTTATTGTTCGGCGAAACAGTTGGCTGTAAGTATTATACTTGACTAATGTATAGATACACTTGACTAATGTATAGATACACTTGATTACTGTATAGATACTCCGTGATTAAAGTTCCATAATGGAGATGCTTATCTCTCTATTATATAAAAAAGGTTTTCTACTTCTTCTTCCCATAATTATAAAGTAATAGGAATAGATTAAATACGTGTATTTACAGTGTAATATGGGTTAAAAACAGACCCGCATGAATGGATTAACGAGATTCCCGCTGTCCCTATCTACTATCTAGCGAAACCACTGCCAAGGGAACGGGCTTGGAAAAATTAGCGGGGAAAGAAAACCCTGTTGAGTCAGTAAGAAGAAAAATAAATTTAAATAAAATAAAATTTAGTAATCATATTTTTTCCTGTTGTATCAAGTAATTTTTTGCTGTAGTATAGTGAAAAATAATGTTCAAAACTAGTGGGAAAATGTTCTTTCCTGGTGCTCGTTCTCTTTAAATGTTTAACATACAAATTCAATAAATTTTTTTTCACTTGATGACGAAAAAATAAATTTGAACGGGCCCCCGGAGGTGGGGTGGGGGGGTTGGCAAAATATTTAATTTATTTATACATTTAGGAACAACACAAAGTTGCTACATAGTTACATAGTCATGATCGCGACTCACGCGTGTTTTTCTCGTGCCCTCTCAGGAAAAACCTCTGGGTTTTTGCTTTTCACAACTTTCCTTTTCTTAGTGTCTAGTCCATGTTCATTTTGCACACTAACTAGCCGCCGTTTCGCTTAAATCTGTTCGGTCTTTCTTCTGGTTTTTGTGTTTGGGAGTTTAACGATTTTTCACTTGTTTGGGGCTTATGAATTTCCCGAAATTTATTTTATATACTGGATTTTCTATAGCCTACATTTCTACTTAGTTAGTCCCCTCTTTGGTTTCACTAATTACTTTAAAAAAATGTATTTAACTTTTTATTTTACCTTAAAGGTGTGAAATTTATCACCCTTTTTAAATAATTAAATTTCCAAATTTTATTTTAATTTCATGCACTACTTTTCGTTCTTTATAACCTCTTTAAGTTACACTTTAAAAATCTTCATTCCTTCTATACTTTATTAAAGTTAATTTTATTTTATTTTAGCCACTTTCTACACTTCTGAAATTGCACTATTTCATCACTCAACCTTTAAGTTAAGCCTACCCTTGCAAAGCCTAAAAAACCCTTTTGTTTTGAAAATTTTGGAATTTTGAAATTACTCCCTTAGCATTACATAATATTTAGATTTGCTAATCTGACAGTCAACACATACGTAGTCAGCGTAATGCGTTTCCCGAAGAAACCCCAAATACAAAATATACCCGGATTCTGTTATCCTCTAGGAATTCATGACGTATTTTTCGAAATTAGTTTTCAATCTTTTACAAGCCGTGGTTCAACAGATAACGCCCCCTTTCAACAGAACAAGTCGACCGTCCCCTTCATACGATGCCAACCCGCCGTAGGCCAAGACAAATCCTGTTTTACAAAATTAATTATAAAACCATAAATTCCAGGAACCACAGCGGATTTTTACAGTTGTAATATATATAATTTTTAATGACACCCCAAAACGTGTTCTTATTGACCACTCCTGACCTAGGTCTCACCACTGTAAGAGTCACTGTAATAGCTCATATTTAATATGGAAATTCGCTAATGTTAGGGATCTTAATAGAGATCGTTGGGAACGTATACATTCCATCATATTGCCATAATGTAAATATCAAGTATACTGTTTACAGGGTCCATTTGAAAACATTGTCCATAAGGTATACCAATGTCCTGGATTGGTGGTTCAACAAAACACTGTCAGAGTATCCACATACCGTATACAAACCAACGGAACCAAGTCCTCGTATACTGGCAATATGACGTTTCCTCAAGGAGTGGACGACCGAATGAAAGTAAGAATTCCAAACTGGATCATGTTATTTATGGAAAATAATATACAGGGGATTGTAGTACGGGTAAAATTACAGGAAGAACGTTTTAAACATATGTCCGGAAACGATCCTTTTAATAGCTCTCCACCATTTTGTTTATTTTACTAAATAGTTTATATCTTTGGACAGTGAGAACAAAAAATTTAAAGATAATATACGTAATAATAACATATATAAATACAAAATTGTAACACATAGGATTACAGTTTTATAATAGTTTAATAATTGTACATATTTACCGAGTTAAAAATTCCCGTCATCATAGTTCGTTTCCCAGTCTTTAAGCTAGTTTCTGTTTCTCTTATTTGTGTCGATTTTCTTCCAGGCTGCTGTAGAGTTTTCAGTTCTTACAAACGGAGCCTGGAGAAAGAACTTCATAAATATTCGATTCGGTAAGATCTGTTCTGAAGCGAAATCAATGTTTCCTAAACTAACAGAGTCTTTCATGGAGGCTGCAGGGGTGCCTTATACTGGGTGCCCAGTCAAAAAAGTAAGATACAAGTATATTTATGTTTAGTTTTATTTATTTTAAAGAAGGGATTATTTACACACTATCACACTGGGGTGCATACCAGGTGCACTATAAAAGGAGGATGACGTTCCTCGCTTTCCCAATTCAAACATTTATATTACTAAAAAAAAAAACATGTACGCAAGACGATGCGCAATATGAAGGTTAAAACGTCAAAAAGTCCTAGTTTTTTCATAGAGCCGCAATTTTGTGTTTACCCATTTATAATTAGATCGGTACGCAACCCTATTCTACCTGTACTTGTGAAAGGGTGACTAACCCATTATTAAAACATCAAAAAGTGCCTATAAAAAAACTCTATATATATTTAAGTTGGCAGTCGAGCCGGCTATCTACCTGAGCTTATCCCGTGTTATCCCCTTGCTCTCGCAGCTCCTCGCTTGATGAGTCACCCATTAGTACCTCTAAGGCCGGCCGCACACTGAGCGAGCATTCTGCTCAAAGCAAGTGCTCTACAGCAAAATGTTTTACGGAATACTAGCCCTCCATGTATTTAAATGGGACACAGCACACTGACAGAACAGATGATCTACATCGCTCTGCAGCACCATCGAGCCCTCGAAGCAGTGCGCGACGCCTAGTTCCCGACTGTAATAATTGTAAGTTTTGTAATTTTGTAAGTTTCTCCTTCAACAGTCCAAGCAGAACTTCAAAACTCGTTAGACTCATGCGGCAATAGTTATAGAATTTGCGTTCATCCAACTTAAGTTCGTTGATAAAAGAGGAAATATCTCTCTTTTGATTGATTGGGTGAACCCAATGTTTACATGGTTTAACTTCCAACATTTGGATAAATTTCCACATACACCAACTTACGTTCACTTCTTCCTCACACATCTTTGTGTAGACTACTGACATCGACAGAAGGTTGTATGATACCGCTTGTTGCTCAATGTTAGCCAGCACACGCATATTATGTCCGCACACTGAGAGAGCAGTTACGCAAAATGCTCTAAGCAAAATGTCCAAAGCACTTGCTGTACAACAAAATGCTCGCTCAGTGTGCGGCCAGCCTAATACATTCATTAAATTTTTTATCCGATTCATAATTTGTAATTCTACATAATATATTTAATTTGATAAGTACATAAAAAAATAGAAAGAATAATACCAAACACAATGTGCTTTGTTTAAAAAACAATATTGTCGCACTTAATTTATTCAGCAAAAACATCTTAAAATAAGTAAAATTACACGGGATATGGCATTGTCTGTAAACCTTTGAAGTTGGACAAATTTCTACCAATTCAAAACAGCACAATTCGAGATATCCCTTAGAATTTGAGTTATTTGAAATGACTTAAAACTCAAAACTCAACTTTCTCACCCTCCCGAAGTTTCACTTCCAACGGGTTTTCACACAGAACGTCGTATTTGATGCGTGATTAAATTTTGTGATTTAATTCAAACTAAGCCAAATACTTTTATGAAATAATAGTTACAAGTATACAGTTCAATTCTTTGATTTGTTCTCTACTCTTTCTTATAATAATATTTAATGTTTGGGCAAAGGATATATTCCTAAATTACTATTCAAACTAGGCCTAGTTTTGTCAGCAGTCTTGTAGCAGAAACATAAAAACTGGTGTTTTCAAAATAATAAATTTGAAATTGATAAATATTTGTTTACAGTTATATTTAGAACTAAATTACAAAACTTTTTTACATTTATGAAAAAAATTACAAACATTTTTTACTACTTTTTATGTAGGCCTAAAGTTGAACTTTTACCTTTCGTAACTGAATATTTGCTAATAACTTTGTAAATTTCACATCTATAATTTTTTTACTGTCATATATAAATTCTTTGAACCTTTCTCTACAAAAAAGCAACGAAACACTTTTGGATTTTGGTTCATTTACAATTTTTTGCGAATGTTTGAAAAAAATGCTTGCAAACGCCAAAAAAATCCATTTTCGTTAACATTCCCGGTTCTAGGGTTAAATTATATATATATTATGTAAAATTTACATTAGTTTTATTTACATGTCCCAGTAATTAATCAAAGGTTAAATCAAATTCTTCGTTATAACAATGTTTAACAAACATGTGTCTTTTTTTTTAACAAACATGTTTAACGAACAAGTGCTATACCCAGCAGACCCCGCCGAAGGCACTTTAATAAAGGAGCAGAGTTTGATTTCGCCTAGGGTGCCAAAAACCCTAGAGCCTGTACTGTTGATACATAAACTACCCACTATTTCTACTTCCATAGTTAATTTTGTCTCACAAGGTTTTGAACGTTTCTTATTAAATCTATTCATTTCAGGGTACCTACAACTTGCAGAAATGGATACCGGATTTTTCTGTGAAAACGGGCATATTTCCGTACAACACGTATAAGGTGCAATTTGAAATTTACAACCAGAAGGAAAAAATCTATTGTGTGATATTTGAAATTGATGTTATTCCTAAAGTTTAGACACTACAATACACCTTTAGAATGCACTAAGAGTTGTGTGGCTTTAACATATTTCTTTATTATGTTTTAAAAATGTGTTTTCAAAGAAATTATAGTTTTATTAAATCTACAATTGCATTTTATAAATCTTCCTGAAAATCCTCGATGTAAATTTTCCCTCAACTGATCTTTTTAAACCTTCCTGCGACTCATCTTTGTAAATCTTCCTGCAAATCCTCTTTTAAAATCTTTCGGCAAATCCTGTTTGTAAATTGTCCTACAACTCCTCTTTATAAATCTGCATGCAACTCTTTATAAATCTTCCCACAACTGATCTTTATAAACCTTCCTGCAACTCATCTTTGTAAATCTTCCTGCAAATCTTCTTTTTAAATCTTTCGGCAAATCCTCTTTGTAAATTGTCCTACAACTCCTCTTTATAAATATGCATGCAACTCTTTATAAATCTTCCCACAACTGCTCTTTATAAATCTTCCGGCAAATCCTCTTTAAAAAGAAAATCACTCATGACATTTTGAATTAAAACTTACGTTTTTTAAACTACTCTTATTTAAAATTTTAAGTTGATTTTTGTTTTAAACTAGGGCTTTACATTCGAGTACCGCAAAAAAATGTCATCTTTTAAATGTAACACAACTTGAGAGAACACAATGTCGTAAATCAGACATCAAAAGGTTTACTCTATACAAAATGGCGACCGTTTAAAATTACAATATTGAGCGTTTTGAAAATGGCTTTTACTTATTGACATTAGTTTTAAAACCTAACACAGGCAATCCACATTAGAAATACCTGCTGAGATGATACAGCACCGATAAATGGCTACTACACCCGCCTACCTCACTGCCAAACTACAGAAGGAAAACAGTTGGAGCATTTATTGTAAAAAAAAAGGTAAGTTATGAAAGTTCATTGGTAATTAATTGTTATTTTGTAACATGCAGTAAAAAATTCTAATTTGAAATAAAAATTGTTCCTCATTAATGTCATCCTCCCATTGAAGGTTATTGTTCGGGATTTAATGAAATTTATAAACTCTAATAAAGAAAATTGTTGAAGCAATGTAATCAAGTTAGGATAATTACAATTACATACAAAATATTGTAGAACCGAGGGACCAATCCAGATTATTGACACTGGATAATACTATAGATTCGAATAGTTGAAATATAAGTGTTTATCTATGTTAAACTAAAACGTAAGTCTGGCGTACCTTGAGATCACTGGAGCGGTGTGGAAGTCCTGGCCAAGCGTGCACGCTGGTTGCAGTTGATGGTTGATGGTTTGAAGAAAATGTCCACGCACTACAGTTACATACACTTATCACAACACATAGATAAACACATTTACTAAATATTCTGTTAATTATAATGTCAGGTTTAGAGTCTTTGTTCAAGATGGCGGAAGGCCACGCGAGCTAAGCGGTTAAAGTTTATAGCGAGAACACTACGAACCGTAGTTCTGGTGAGCGGCGAAATCAGACTGAATTACTAGAATTAGTCGAATTATTAAACTAATCGTTATAGTGTTGCCAACGTCCTTAAGATTTGAAGACGGTGGTCCTTTACTAAAAACGATTGTGGCGAGAGCGGCGGTAATAAAAAACTGGTGCGTCATGGACGGCATCCAATCTAAGAAAGCCTGTAGGTAGGGATGTGCGGGGGTAAAACATGGCGGTTTTTAGCGGGAACTCTTCCGGACAGGCATGAGAGCAGTATATTTGTTTAAGATATTATTGTAGTAGTTGGTAAGCAGATTTTACTAAACATAGCGGCGCCCTTGAAACAGTGTTTCAATAGGTGAAAAATAATTTATGATGGTAGGAAAGGAAAGGCTAAAATCTTGAAGCAAAAAGGTAGGAAAAACGAGAACTGAAGTAGGAGTTGGGTGCCCGGCGGAAGGGTTGGGGTGAGAAGAGAAAGGGTTGAAGTTTGTTTTTATGTAGATGGTTTTATATGGTTAGTTATAAAGAGGAATATTCATTGTTTAGCTTTAGAACTACTTTAGTGAATTAACATACCTTAATTTTCAGTCAATAGTAGTACTTGCTTTTTCAATGTATGGCTACATGTTTCGCTGCCACAGGCAGCATCATCAGGCCAGCCAACAACACTAACACTAGTCCATTGTTCACATAAACATCACATACATAACAACACAATAAACATAAATAATTGTGCAGATATAGCACTTGTCAAAAATAAAAATAAAAAATAAAAATTGTTCTAGTTCACTATTCTTAGGCCACATGTTACCTCACTGAGTTGTACTGGGAGACTGCAACCTCAGGTATTCCTTATCAGATTTGTACCTTTGGCCTTATTCTGAAGTTCAAAAATTAAGTCATATATGCAATTGGAAGTGAAATTTAATTTATCATTTAACATATTTGAAGGATTAAACCTTTGGTGCTTATAAATTTCTAAGGCCACGCGAGCTAAGCGGTTAAAGTTTATAGCGAGAACACTACGAACCGTAGTTCTGGTGAGCGGCGAAATCAGACTGAATTACTAGAATTAGTCGAATTAGTAAACTAATCGTTATAGTGTTGCCAACGTCCTTAAGATTTGAAGACGGTGGTCCTTTACTAAAAACGATTGTGGCGAGAGCGGCGGTAATAAAAAACTGGTGCGTCATGGACGGCATCCAATCTAAGACAGCCTGTAGGTAGGGATGTGCGGGGGTAAAACATGGCGGTTTTTAGCGGGAACTCTTCCGGACAGGCATGAGAGCAGTATATTTGTTTAAGATAATATTGTAGTAGTTGGTAAGCAGATTTTACTAAACAGTTATAACTCATTCACTATCCACAAAAACTGTAATTTCTTAGATATCTAATATCTGATGCACAACGTAAAATTTAGTATAAAAAATTTTGGTCATTACTTTTGATAGTGGAATCAGCTCAGAAAGTTCTCCGGACATTATGTGAATCAATAAATAGATTTTTCTGTTTTAATGGATGGGAAAAAGAGTTTTTTAAATATTTTACCGCATGCCAACAGCCTTCATGGACTATCCGGGAAAAAATATATTTAAAACGTTCCCGCTCACTTTAGTTCGGTTAAAAAACGTTCTACTGTATAGGTCTATTTTTTTTAACCCAATGAAGAATTATTGAAAGTAAGTTTTGTCCGTTTTATGAATTTTTTTTTTAAAAGGCATGGTACAAAAACTAAAGTAATTGCAAAAGAGACAAGAACAACACTGGTCGTTCCGAGGAAATGGAAGCTTGTAATATACACGGTACAAATTGTCCTACCATCTCTTGCAAAATGGCCAACACAGCTTGTCCCGCTAACACCACTAGGACGCAGCATTGCCAATGGCAGCCTGTTGGTTTCTGGGAATACCCAGAACGCGAAAATCGCATTCAAGTTATTTGAAATAAAACTACTGATCTTTGTTTCTTGTGTAGCGTGTACACTAGACTTCACAATCCACGACACGGAAACGCTTGTAGTAGATGACTTAGATGACAATTATTATAAACAAGAAATAGTTTTTCAATTTGAAGAAGATATTAAGGCTAACAACAGACGAGACACCGGTGTACGGGACACTTCCAGCTTCTCGCAGGGAGAGACACCGTAGAGCCACAGAATCTGGTAGCGCGCTACTCAGTGTCTCATCTGTTGTCACACATTTAATTGATAGTACATTTAGTGTCCCGTACACGAGTGTACCGTACACCGGTGTCTCGTCTGTTGTTAGCCTAACAGTATGTTTGTTAGTGCAACATCTTGTATACATTTTTTATATCCAGCACCTAATCTAACTAATTTAAACCATCAATCTCACTCTTCTGAAGGTAACCAAGAGGTTTCGTTACCGTTTGTGAAACTACCACGTCTTGAATTTACCGACATTCAGTAGTGATCTTAACACTTCGATGACATATTATATTGTTTTTTATACAACTATATTTCAAAATCCACAACTTTTATCGGTGCAAAAATATCAATACTTCAAAGTAAAGCGCTTAACATAGCATTCTCCCACTTTCCATGAAACTAGAGAGATGAAATTTGGCATGTATATACTTTGTGATGTAAATAGGAAAACTGAAGAAGTTTCATTTTTATATTCATATTTTAGTAGTAGTTTTGGGGGTTTAGGGGTGTTTTGACTGATCACAGTTTCTCAAAAACCATACCACCTAGGAATTTGAAATCTGGTACACATATTCCTCATAGAAATTAGAGGCACACTAAGAACGGATTTTAAAATATTTGGCCTGTAAGGGTTGAAACAACCCCTACAACAATAAATATTGTTTGTTATATATCTCAAAAACCTTACCTCCTAAAAATGTGAAATTTGGTACATGTATTTGCAACAGGGGCAAAAGGCGTACTAAGAATGGATTTTAAAATATTTGGCCTCCGAGGGTTGAAACAACACCTAAAACAATAAATATTGTTTGTTATATATCTCAAAAACCATAGCCCCTAGGAACTTGAAATTTGGTACACATATTGCTCATAGACACTAGAAGCTATAAGAAAGCATTTAAACATATTTGAACTTTAAGGGTTGAAACAACAACAATACATATTGTTTGTTATATATCTCAAAAACACTACCTCCTAGATTTGTAAAATTTGGTACACGTATTTGACATAAGGGCAAGAGGCGTACTAAGAAAGTATTTTATAATATGGGGTCTGTAAGAGTTGAAACAACCCCCAAAACAATAAATATTGTTTGTTATTTATCTCAAAAACCCTATCTTCTAGGAACGTGAAATTTGGTACCCATATTTTTCATAGGAGATAAAGGCAAACTAAGTAATGATTTTAAAATATTTGGCCTTAAAGGGTTGAAACAACCAATAAAAAATAAGTATTGTATGTTATAATTTCCTTAAAGCTAGAAAACAAAAATTTTGTACGTTTATTTCTTACACGATATATATAAAAAGTAAACCAGTTTTACATTTTGTAACTTTCTGATAAGGGGTGAAAATGTAGTAACAACACCTAAAATTGTAAATATTAATTGAATACCGCCTAGGAACGTGAAATTTGGTACACATATTGCTCAATAGACTACAGGCGAAGTAAGAAAGAATTGTAAAATATTTGGCCTTTAAGAGTTGAAACAACCTCTAAAACAATAAACATTGTTTGTTATACTTTCCTTAAAGCAAAAAAGCTGAAATTTTGTACATTTATTTCTTACGAGATACATATAAAAAAATAAACCAATTTACATTTTGTCACGTTCTGCTAAGGGGTGAACATTTAGTAACAACCCCTATAACTATAAATATTAATTTAATACCGCTTAGGAACGTGAAATATTTGGTTCACATGTTGCTCATAAGCGCTATAGGCGCACTCAGATAGGATTTTAAAATATTTTGCCTTATTTAAAATATATGCTGTTTGCTTACTTTCCTTAAAGCTGAAATTGTGTACATATATTTCTTACAAAACACATATGAAAAATAAATGAGTTTTACATTTTGTTACGTTTTGATTGGAGTGAAAATGTGTTAACAACCAATAAAAACAATAATTATTAATATTCATATATTCCTTAAAACTAAAGAGCTGAAATTGTGTACATTTATTTCTTACAAGATACACATAAAAAGTAAACCAGTTATACATTTCGTTAAGTGTTGCTAAGGGTTGAAAATGTAATAACAAACCCTAAAAACAATCAATACTAATTGGTATTCTTTTCTTAAAGCTAGAGAGCTGAAATTTGGCACTTATTAATTTTAAGAAAATATTTAAGACGTAAGCTGATAAAAACTATCCCGATCTGTGCATTCGCATATTAAAGACGTATCTGGGTGGTCTGCAAACATCAAGCTAAGACTGTGATTTACCAGTCTGTAGATTTAGCGGTTGAAAAAAAGTCGTTCTTCACTCTGAATTTTTAATTTATTTAGCACACAAACCATGACGAAGACAATTGACGGACAGCCAGTGAACAATAAATACCAAAGTAATTGAATATAAATGTTACAATTCACTTTCGTGACATAATAGATGAAATAAAATGAGAGAAAGCAATGACAATTAATTATAAATCATGGGAATGCAACAAACAAATCCCCTGTAGCGAAGCACTGGTATTCAGCTAGTTGTTTATAAAATCTAAACCTTGTATCTCAATCATACCAGTCTACTCAGTTACATCACAACAGAGGATCCAACAACATATTTTACATCATTGTGCATTGCATGCATACTGATAATTAGATTTACTTGATTAAACTACAACGTACAATACACACGGATGCAGTAGGTTACAGCCTTATTCTCTTGTGAGCTTGATCTGATCTATTAAAATAAGAAAACTATGAAGGTTCAACAAAAATACTTTACTCTAACAAAACACGCAATGCTTTGGTGTGTTGAAAATTCCCCCAATACGGGGGTTGGCGTGCGAAGCACGCAATACATTGTGTATTGAAAATTCTCCCATTAGGGGTTGGCGCGCAATGCAATGTGTGCATTCCTTCGGCCGCTTCTCATAGTGTTCAGTGTCAAGCTCACATGTGCGTCCTTATCAGTGAACGTGTTAATAATTAATTGTTTGTTGAACATGTTTTCCTGGCTACGGCCTGGTCGTAACCCTTTCACGTTATGAACCATTTATAGTTTTCGCTGTAATTAATTTATTGATAGCTTTATCGTGAGATTTAAAATGATCTGCTTTATGCACTGAGGACATTTATTTCCTCGATACAATATACAATATGTAACAATACTTATGAAATAAAACCAATTAAATTTTGGTAGGTTTCGGTCTATCACAGTCCAGACTTCATAAATATGGTGACGATCGATAACTACAATATAGGCTACTCAAAGTATCACAAGAGAAACTTTCAAATCTTATTACATTTGTATGAAACCAGTCAAGAGTAAATTTTGGAAGCAATTTAATTTCCTATCAAATGAAATATCTGGAAAAACTATTTATTAAAGGTTAACCTCAAAACTGCTTCCATT